>JAEIIJ010012248.1:0-23088 GCA_018904815.1 Drosophila ogumai | reverse complement strand
TTCATCATCACCGATCTGGCACTTTCGGTCGATTATTTATCGGAGTAGGGCGCGAGAATTCAAACTTATTTTCGCTAAAATTCAAGCAAAAACTATCGATAGTATCGATAGTGCTCCGATGCTGTGCCAGCACTATTAACGATACCATCGCTAGTACTATCGCAGCTATTGATTAATAACAATAGGAATTTTGCACAAACTTGTAGGCCGCAGTTTCTGCAAATTCGCAGCCAGCATGGACATGATAAACAAATTTTATTCGACGGCCGTGCAGACGGTGTCCACCCTGTCCGGCGTTTTGCCCGGAAATAATGTGACGCGGGAGTATGAGGTGCTGGAACAGGTGTGCACCGCCGGAGTGGGTGAGTCCTCCCTAACGTTCCCCCAAACATATTGTGACTAATGCCGTCGCTTTAATCCCACCGAACAGGTCTCATGTGGAAGGTGTACAATGGCTACAAGAAGAGCACCAAGCAAGAGGTGTCCGTGTTCGTGTTTGAGAAGAAATCCCTTGAGCGTTGGTCCAAGGATGACAGGGAAACCATGCTGGAAACGCTGCGCAGGGGCGTCCAACAGTTGACCAAAATCCGTCACCCACATGTGCTGACGGTGCAGCATCCGCTGGAGGAAAGCCGGGACTCTCTGGCCTTTGCCACGGAGCCCGTGTTCGCCTCGCTGGCGAATGTCGTAGGCGACAATGTGCGCTCCGAAAAGAAGCTGTACGACGTGGAGATCCGTCACGGGCTGCTGCAGCTATTCGATGGCCTGCAGTTTCTCCACCAGGACGCCAAGATCGTGCACCGCAACATATCCGCCGAGACTATCGTGATTAACAAGAACCGCAGCTGGAAGCTATTTGGATTTGATTTCTGCATCGCCAACCAGCCAGCGACGGACGGAACGCCGAACTGGCCCTTCCGGGAGTACACTACCTCGCTGCATGTTCTGGCGCAGCCGAGTCTGGAGTATACGGCTCCGGAGGTGGCCTTAAATTCTATAAACACTCCCGACAGTGATCTCTTCTCGTTGGGTGAGTAATGGCTAACAAATCCTTAACTAAATCCGATTTGATTAAATATTTAAATCACCTGCAGGCGTGCTCATCTTCACCATATATTCCGGCAAGCCGCTCAAGATGTTCGGCAGCGATTACAGCGGCTTTCGGCGCTATGCCAACGATCTCAACCAGCGTAAATATCCACCCATGAACGCGGTTCCCGGGGAGCTAACCGAGAGCCTCAAGGCCCTACTGCATCCCAGTGCTAGTCTACGGCCAAAGCTGCACGAGCTCAAGCAGATCGCCTACTTCCAGGATGTGGGCGTGAAGACTCTTAGCTATTTGGACTCGCTGTATCAGTGGGACAATCTGCAGAAATCCAAGTTCTACAAGGGCCTGCCCCAGATCATTCCGACGCTGCCCCACCGCGTTAATCTCCACTCGATCCTTCCCTATCTGGTGAAAGAGTTCGTAAATTCGCCGATGATCCCCTTCGTGCTGCCAAATGTGCTGCTAATCGCGGAGATGAGCAGCCAGCGAGAGTACTGCGACCACATTCTGCCGCATCTGAAGCCCATCTTTAAGCTGACGGATCCCATACAGATTCTGTTGATTTTCATGCAAAAGATGGATCTCTTGCTGAAGCTAACGCCCGCCGAGGAGGTGAAGCAGAGTGTGCTGCCGCTGCTGTATCGCTCCCTGGAGTGCGATATGCCCCAGATTCAGGATCTCTGCCTGGCGGTGCTACCCACATTCTCCACCCTGATCGACTACAACGCCATGAAGAACTCGGTGCTGCCGCGCATCAAGAAACTGTGCCTGCAGAGCAGCAATGTGTCGGTGAAGGTCAACTGCCTGATATCCATTGGAAAGCTGTTGGAGAACCTGGACAAGTGGTTGGTGCTAGATGAGATCCTGCCCTTTCTGCAGCAGATTCAGAGCCGAGAGCCAGCCATCATTATGGGCATTATAGGTGAGTGAATGAAAGGTTTGTTTATAATTATTTTTCATTCTATTGCTTCTTGAAGGAATCTACAAAATTGCGATGACCAACACCAAGCTGGGCATAACCAAGGATGTGATGGCACACAAATGCATTCCCTACCTAGTGCCCCTAAGTGTCGAGAACGGCCTGACTATAGCTCAATTCAATACGATTATAGGCCTCATCAAGGAAATGCTCGGCCGGGTGGAGCAGGAGCAGCGCGAGAAGTTGCAGCAACTGTCCACGATTCAGAGAGACAATAAGTAAGATGGTTTTTATTATTCAATTTACATTTAAATATTCATTTAAACTACTTTATATCAGACCCAAAGATGCTTCCGAAATATTGGCCAATGAGCTGGACAGTAGTTCTGCCCTGTCGTCCAGTGGGGGAGCCAACAATGGCAACAAGCTCAACGATGACATGTTTTCCGGCTTCACTGTGGGTCAACCGAAGGCTGGCAATGCCGCTACCCTGGCACCCGTCAAAGCCAAAGAGCAGCTCAAGTACGCATCGATCAAGTTTAGTGAGAAGACCAGAAAAAACTCAAGAAACCCTTTCGATATTCCAGAATAACGCACAACACCATGTCGGCACAGTCAGCTGGCACAGCTGGCAGGCCAGACATTCTCTCCTCGATGATGCAAAGCAACCTGACTGGCCTCGGAGCGACAGCAGCTACTACTAGTCCCACATCTGCACCGGCACCCATGCAGATCAATAATGGCTGGCACAGTGCCAATCCTTTGGTTATGAACCACCAACTGGCCTCACCACAGGCCAGTAACAATAATTTCTCCTCACTGGACAACCTGGATCCCTTTGGCGGTGGTGCAGGTACCACCAAGCCAAACAATACAAACGGTGCCAACACGTACACGCTGCAGCAGCCGACAGTTAACTATATTTATCCAGCTGGCTATAGTCTGAACAGCATCCAGCAACATCAGCAACAGCAGCAGCATCTGCTGGGAAAGCCCAGCCAGGCTCCAACGCTCCAGCCCCAGACACAGCCCCTGCTGCCGACAGACAACCAGAACCTCAATGCACTCTCCCAGCAGGACATACTCAACTTTTTGAACTAGACGCAGTTGTAGCTAATAACCACATATTCCATATATCTGATAGCAAGGCCAACTCCATATACACCAGGTTGCGTCGGAATTTTAGAAAAAAATATAAACATAAAGCGGCAAAAACAAGAGGATATAGACAGGAAATATCTAAATATTGCTTATACTAATCTATACCTCAGTTTTTGCCGCAGGAACTTTGACTTACCATATTCACATATAAACATACCTATAAATATATATATACATTGATATGTACGAGGTGTGATTGTCCTGTACGTGTGTGTGTGCTGCGTGTTTGCTAGAAATGTTTTAAATTATATTATGTAGATTTTAACACGAGTCCTTTGGCTCCTCCTCGCTCGTTGCCACATTCCGCAACCGCAACCGATATCAAACGCAAAACGAAACAAATGCGTTTAGTTAAAAATAGAATATGTATTATTATTGTTAGCTAGACAAAAGAGCAAACTCGTGCAATGGATCCTTACTTAAATATATTTTACAAATTATAACGAATTATTCAAATTATTTAATATATAAAAATATGTTATTAATATATTTATCGGTTATTGTTTGCTATAAAAAAGGATTGATTTAATCTTTAAATATTAATTAAAATTTTAAACCTAAGCTTTTTTGTCATTGTTTAATATTATTTGTAAAACAACAAACTAATAAAATTACAAAATACAATTGCACAAGTGTGGTTTTCAAACACAAATAAAGTTTTTAATTTGTAAATCAAATGGTATGGACTACACAGGTCGACAGCTTTTTGAAACCAAGAATCGGAATATACTTTTCCGATAATTATTGAATTAATTAAATATTATTAATTATGGTGCAAGTGCAAGAACAGAATTTAGTAAATTTACAGCACCTCAAAAGTGCTCAAAACCCGTATTTTTTACACTCTCAAGATATACTTATTATAAATCTTGATTCTTTTAGCTAACCACTTCCTTCTGCTTCTCGTTGGTCTTGGGTAAGTCCACTTGGATTACGTACTGATTAAAGGGTGATCCCATATACAAGTGACCTTTGAACTCCAGGACATGCGATATTCCAGCAGAGGATCTATCAAAACCATGGAGTGCTCTCACTATGTTTCCATTCCAGTCCACACGTACTACGGTCGTCCTATTGGCAGTATTTCTATTGACCCACTCGGTGAACGAGTGGAACAGACGATCACCCACAGTGCTGGGATATACTTGGTCCAGATATCGAAAGGGAAGCTGCATTAGGGCCATGAGACGGGCGAGGAAAAAGCGAAGCCTGGGATGGAGAGATAAAATGGCAAACATATTGGGGTTTTCGATATCTGCGGCAATGCCCAGAGGCACCCATATTCCCTCGGCATCCGGCGTAAGATTATCTGGTAAGCCTGGCAAGCCATCCACAAAGACTTCGCTCTGACCAGCCCGTGGTCCCTTGAGATGATATTTAGTCAGGCGCATTGCAATGGTTTCCGAAACGATAATGAAATCCTCCTGGGGACTTAAAACTATACCGTTGGCAAAGGCCAATTCATCCAGAAGTATCTCGTTGGTGTTCTTCTTGCGATTGTACCGGAATAAACTATTAAGAAATTGGATTAATACCCCTAAAATGTAGAAGGATTTCCTTAAATTGAACTTACCGTCCCGAAGGATTTGCGAACGGGGCCAACATAAAGTCATCGGTTAGGGAGTCGGTCCAGTAAATGTCACCCTCCCGGCTGATTGCCACTGAGTTAAACAGCTTTGCCGGCCGATTAACTTTCCTGCCGGGAAGTACTTGCTCGGGAGACACCAACATGGTCTTCTGATTCGTAGCCAAGTTCACCTGCCATAGTCCATAGTAGCCATCGGCAATAATCATATTATTTCCTTGGGGGTCAAAGGCCAAACCCACGGGGTAGCCGCACACCCTATCTTGGAAAATGTAATCTGTGTGAAATAAAACTCCATTAATCACCTAAAAGCCATTAAAGATAGACTTTTCTCTACCACAAGGCTGTCCTATCTTTGTGACAGTCTCAACGGAATCCTTTTTATTCAGCCTGATGACTTCTCCGCCATGAATGCCCGTGTAGATGCCATCATCCCGAGATATCAGGCACTCTGGTCCAAAGACTCGATCCTGCCACAGGTGCCTAGCGCCATCCAGGTGAGCATTGATTTGCAGTGTTCCCTTCAGTTCCCTGGCTGGTGTAATTCTGCCCAAATCACGGTTATTTATACATTATCAGATTGAGTTAAAGATTGACAACTTACACATATTCTGTAAAGGGAAATGTGGTGTTGGGCGGTAGTCCGGGAAGCAGGAAAATGGCTCCCAAGAACAAGCCAAAGTAAAGAATGGCTTTACATATGAAGCTCAGAAGGCCCATGGTTAAGTTCTTCAACAAAATTTTCTAACTAAAATCCAGATAGGCGGCCGCAACGATAAGGTAAAGTCCAGCCACACGATCATGACTACATATGGACTTCGATTGTTGCGATAGTTAATTCTAATCAACACTAAAGTTAGATTTAAACTTTTACCCGGGAATCGTAGAGTAGGATTTCCCTTATAGTTGAAACAACAATTTATTTTTTACACATTTATCCATTTATTATTAGCAGAGGCAGAGCGTGCTTAACATGGCTGATATCTTTGGCGATACCTCTTTTATCGGAGATAATTGGCGCATTGTACTTCTTTCAACAGATTCGGTTCTGCGACCCTTCCTTCCAGCTTTTCCAGCTTCTTAGCCTAGTGAGTGGAGATATCACGATATCGATTCGGAACGCATTGTCTAAGGCGGCTGCTAAGCTAAGTGCATCATCCAAAGTCTAAAAACTGCGAAAACGATTGGCCCTACAAGCTACATACATAAATAACAAATACTAGCAGGCAGCGCCCTTAGGTCTCCACTAGGATGTGCGTAAACAGACTGTGCATGCGTCGCTCCACCTCCTTGTAGACCAGCGAGTTGAGTCCATCCGAGTGCTGCCGAAGAGCGGCGGCCCGGAGCAGGGCCACCCGATTCTTGTTGGGCTTCTCCGGCTTGTGCTTCAGCATCGTGTACTCGCTGAACTCCATCGCAAAGCGGCAGATGTCTATGCCCATAGCGTTCAGCCGCTCGTAGAGATCATCATCTTCGCCGCCCCATCCGTGATACAGATTGGACATTCCGTTAATCTGCTGGAACTGGACGGTATTGATGGCCACAACGCCACCGAAGAGGCTGCGGTAGGGCAGTCGGAAACGCCAGTGATCCAAGGCGGAGCACATGTGCCGTGGTTTCTCCGTGCACGCGTACATCTGGCCCGAGTTGAGAGGCAGCAGGTCCACGTCGGAAAGGATCAGACAGGGGAAGCCGTACTCCGCCGCCACCTGAGCCCCAATGTTGAAGAGCATCGCCCGGTTGAAGGGCTTGTGGTCGTACTGCTCGACTAGGAAAATTCGATAGTGGATCAGCTGCTGGCGCAGGTAATTGTGCATGTAGGTGAGGAAGGCGTGTAGCTGCTCCTCCCGTTGCCTGTACGGCACAATGATGGCGGTGCTGTAGCGGGCCTGGCACTGATCCGGTCGGAACTCTCCGCCGGGACGGATCTCGCCGCCGTTGTGAACCGCCTCGTGATAGTGGGCCAGATTGTAGACGAACCTGTTGGCCGCAATAATCTCCGAGTAGGTGCACTCGAACACCTCCTGCAGGGACACATTTCGGGTGACCTGCGGCACCAGAGCCTCCTCGATCTGCGATCCCTCGATGTAGTCGTAGTGCGAGGCAAAGCGGAAGGGCAGCGAAAGGTACACAATGAGCGTGACCAGGCTAATGGCGAGGAGCAGGTCATGGATGTGGAAATTCCTGTGCCACAGCCGCACGAACATCGTTTGGCAGGAACTTGAATCTCAGCGGGATCTCAGGGAATTCCGCATCCTCGGGGCGGCAGAAGTCGCGACTGGCGGGCTGACGAAAATCAGCTGGGGACGAGGGGTGCAATGGACTCAAACCAGAGCAGTTCTTCCGAGGGTCTGTACAGTGGAACCTCTTATAATAAAACTTCTACTTTATATTTTCAGCTTAAACTTAAACATTACATATTTACAAAATAATCTTTTCTAATAATCATAAATAAATAGTTAAGATTAAGATTTTCCCATCATTATTGCTGAAGGACAGAAGAAATATACTCTGGTTCGTGTCAAAAGATATCACTGTTTAAGTTAAATATGTAAATATTTAGGCAAAGCCTCTCTTTATCAGTAACCAGATAAGAGTATCTTATAAGGCAATCATTCAATTAATTTGAAAATAGATAAGATATTGAGAAAGGCATGCCGATGACCATAAAGTTTACAGAATATTTTTATTTTTTCAGTTTTTATTTCCCTTTGTTTGTTGCAATTAAATGATGATTTGAATTCAAGTCAATATTCATAAAAAAAAAACGATATATTGTGTTTATGCATTATACACTAAAAACAATTCTAATAATTACAGTTTCTTTTAACTGGTGTTCACTGTATAAACAAACAACTAGTGCATAGAAAACAGTCTGGCAACCCTAGAAAAAAGTTGTTTCCCAGCCCTGGGCCGGTGACTTGGGCCTTTATTTCTCCGAAGATTATTGTTTCGTTTTTAATTAATGTGCGTTAATCTGTAGTTGAATAGTAGCTGAATCCCTTAAAATGACGTCCATAATCAAGCTGCACACGATATCCGGGGCGATGGACGAGTCCCCGCCGTGCTACATCCTCCAGATAGACGACGTGCGAATTCTGTTGGACTGCGGATGGGATGAAAAGTTCGACGCCAACTTTATCAAAGAGCTTAAAAGGTAAACATTCAAAGCAATTCAAGGAACAACTCCTTATTTTGTATAATTACAGGCAGGTGCACACCCTGGATGCCGTGCTCCTGTCCCACCCGGACGCGTATCACCTGGGCGCCTTGCCTTACCTGGTGGGCAAGCTGGGTCTGAACTGCCCGATATACGCCACCATTCCCGTGTTCAAAATGGGCCAGATGTTCATGTATGACCTGTACATGTCGCACTTCAACATGGGCGACTTTGATCTCTTCTCGCTGGACGACGTGGACACGGCCTTCGAGAAGATCACGCAGCTAAAGTATAACCAAACGGTTTCGCTGAAGGGCAAGGGCTATGGCATATCCATAACGCCCCTAAACGCTGGCCACATGATCGGCGGCACCATCTGGAAGATAGTGAAGGTGGGCGAGGAAGATATCGTCTATGCCACTGATTTCAACCACAAAAAGGAACGCCACTTGAGCGGGTGTGAGCTGGACAGGCTGCAGCGGCCCTCGCTCCTCATTACCGATGCCTACAATGCACAATACCAGCAGGCCAGGAGACGTGCTCGCGATGAAAAGCTGATGACCAACATCCTGCAGACGGTCCGTAATAATGGCAACGTTCTCATAGCTGTGGACACCGCTGGACGCGTTCTAGAGCTGGCCCACATGCTGGACCAATTGTGGAAGAACAAGGAGTCTGGCCTGATGGCCTACTCCCTGGCCCTCCTAAACAATGTGAGCTACAACGTGATCGAGTTCGCCAAGTCGCAGATCGAGTGGATGAGCGACAAGTTAACGAAGGCCTTCGAGGGTGCCCGAAACAATCCCTTCCAGTTCAAGCACATCCAGCTGTGTCACTCCCTGGCGGACGTTTACAAACTGCCAGCCGGACCCAAAGTTGTGCTCGCCAGTACGCCGGACCTGGAGAGCGGGTTCACCAGAGACCTTTTTGTGCAGTGGGCCAGCAATGCCAACAATAGCATTATTCTTACCACACGCACTTCGCCGGGAACTTTGGCTATGGAACTGGTGGACAACTGCTCGCCCGGCAAGCAAATTGAACTGGACATCCGACGAAGAGTTGAGTTGGAAGGCGCCGAGCTGGACGAATACCTACGCACGCAGGGCGAAAAACTGAATCCCCTCATTGTGAAGCCCGATGTGGAGGAGGAGAGCAGCTCCGAGTCCGAGGATGACATCGAAATGAGTGTTATAACGGGCAAGCACGACATTGTGGTCAGGCCAGAGGGCCGTCACCACTCCGGCTTCTTCAAGTCCAACAAACGTCATCACGTAATGTTTCCCTATCACGAAGAAAAGATCAAGTACGACGAGTACGGAGAGATCATCAACCTCGACGACTACCGCATCGCCGACACGGGAGGCTACGACTTCGTGCCCATGGAGGAGCAGAACAAGGAGAACGTGAAGAAGGAGGAACCGGGTATGGGAGCTGATCATCAGGCCAACGGAGCTGTGACAGACACCGATGTCCAGTTGCTAGAGAAGCCCACCAAACTGATAAACCAGCGCAAAACCATCGAGGTGAATGCCCAGATCCAGCGAATCGATTTCGAGGGTCGCTCGGACGGTGAGTCCATGCTGAAGATTCTCTCCCAGTTGCGACCGAGACGGGTGATTGTTATCCACGGCACTGCGGAGGGCACCCAGTTGGTGGCCAAGCATTGCGAGCAGAATGTGGGAGCCCGCGTCTTCACGCCGCAGAAGGGCGAGATCATCGACGTAACCACCGAGATCCACATTTACCAGGTGCGCCTCACAGAGGGTCTCGTCTCCCAGCTACAGTTTCAGAAGGGCAAAGACGCCGAGGTGGCCTGGGTGGATGGCCGCCTGGGAATGCGTCTCAAGGCCATCGATGCTCCCATGGATGTCACCGTTGAGCAGGATGTGCAGGAGGGCAAGACATTGACCCTGGAAACACTGGCGGAAGACGAAATCCCCGTCCACAATTCGGTGCTGATCAACGAGCTAAAGCTCTCCGACTTCAAGCAGATTCTCATGCGCAACAACATCAACTCGGAGTTCTCCGGCGGCGTCCTTTGGTGCAGCAATGGAACTTTGGCCTTGCGGCGTGTGGACGCCGGCAAGGTGGCCATGGAGGGCTGTCTGTCGGAGGAGTACTATAAAATCAGGGAGTTGCTCTATGAGCAGTACGCAATTGTTTAAGATTAAAGTTTCCTTTAAAATCTACATAATTTTTATTTTCTACATGAACTGCATCATCGGATCTTCGGCACGCGGCCGCTTCTTTTTCCACTCCTCGATTTCGTCCTCTGTGGGCGCCTTTATGTCGTACATGCTGTTGTAGGCCCGCTTGCGATCGTCCATCTCTTCGGGAATCTCCTTTGCCTTTTCCTTCGTCTTTGTCTTGTCCTTCTCCTTGGCTTCTCTGTGCTTGGATTTCTGTTTTCGCTGCTCCTTGGCCTTCTTTTTCTTCTCGCGCTTCTTGGATTTCTTCTTTGACCTTTTCTTTTCCGGCTTCTCTTCCTCCTCCGAAGACGATGAAGACTCTGAGCTTGGGACAGAGTCGACTTCGGAGAGGACAGGCTTCTCCGCAGGCACCTCTGGCACTTTGAAATGCACTTGGGGGGTGGACTCCGCTGCTGAGCTGGAACTGGAGGTGGGATGCTGCTCCGAATAACCCTCTGGCTCCTGCATGCCCACGCAGTAGGAGTTCTTGATGAAGGACTTGCAGCACTTGTAGCCCCAGCGACCGGCATTCCAGAAGCTGCCCCACACGGTCGTGTGGTTATTGATGTACACATCCTCCTCGTAAATGCTGCGGGCTTTCGGTTTCTCCACGCCCTTAATGACCTTGCCGCTGCGAGAGTACTCGATGTATTCCTCCGTTTGAGCCAGCAGCAGCGACTTGGGCGGCACCTGCAGATGCTCCTCTCCCCCGTATTTCTCCACGATGTGAGTTTTGGTCTGTAAAGAGGAATTTTTATAGCATTTTTAAAACAATAAAAGAGACTAAAGACTTACACTCGACTTGAACTGCTCCTTTTTCTGCTCGTACTCTTTCTGCAGCAGTTCTAGCTTGGTGGGTTCAGCCAGTAGATGGACATCCACACCCTTGCCATGGGCTTCCCAGGCGAACAACTGGGCGGTGGCCTGGGCTGTGGTGTCTCCCGAGAAGCGCACAAAATTCTCGCCAGCAAACTCAGCTCTGCAAGGTAGATAAAAGTAAGTAAACTCAAATTCCGGGACTCATTGCGGTACTCACTCTTCTTCTGGAACTGCAGGATTGGGATTGTCACGCATAGAACGCGTTTTGGGATCGTAGTACGCGGAATTCGGGTCCAAATTCCTGAGGTATTTGGCTGTGTCTTCGCGGATACGCAAGTTGCGCACAGTGATACGCTGTTTGGAGTCTACTTTTGTGCCCGGCATGTCCACTTCATCCACATACTTGTCCTCGTTGCCGTCTTCGTCGGAAATCTCGGCATCGGGATCTGCAGAGTGGCCCAAAATTAGAAATTAGAATTTATTCATAATTGGTGAAGATATATGTTTGCTTGCTTACCATTTTTCAGCTTTTCGGCCTTGAGCTGCCGCTTAGCCTCCTCTACCTTCTCGTACTCCTCTATGATCTCTCTGTGGTTCGCCGGATCGTAGCTGCTCCAACGATCGCGCTTCTCGTCATAGTTCACCGCCGCCTCATTGACCAGGTGCTCATCATGGACCACGATGGATTCGGCATACTTGGCCTGCACTTTGCGAGGCCTCTCCAGGCAATCCTTGCGCTTGTGCGTGACAGCCCCACAGTTCTCGCAGGCGCCCTTACGGAACTTGGTGACGATGCGCGTGGTGTCCAGACCCTTCGGCGCCCGCTTGTCCAGCTGGCCCTGCTCGTCCTCGTGTTGTGGCCTCTGATGCTTGAGCGTGGGCCCTTGTGAGCCGTAATACCACGGAGCATTCGATATGTACTGCGGGATGTGTGGATTTATGTCGCGACCCTCTTCATCCACGGCGGCCGGGGCTGTGCCTGCCTTTCGAGCCTCCTCCAACTCCTTGGCCTTGCGCCAGTCCTCGCGGGACTTCTTCTTGGGCTCCTCTTCGGCATCCTGGTCGTGCTTGCTTTGGAGGATCTGAGAGACGGGTGTGCGCATGGCCCCCGAACTCATTTTGGCTGATTTTATTTATTTACAATTTGCAAATAGCCCTCTTTGTCTTCTTCTTCTTCCACTGTCAGTGTTGGAAAGTGAAAGATTTATGGTAAAAATAAAAATAAATGCACACCTAATATGCAAATTTTGTTCATATATTTTTTAAATATTTTTAAGACATTTAATGTTAGTAAATTTTAAAATAAATAAATATTTTACTACCTAGTAACGGTCACACTTTTTGTATTTTTTTTCGGTACCAAGCACGGTTTGTTTCAGTTTTGCCAGTGATGAACACTAAAATAAGCTAGATTCTATGGAAAAAAAGCTACGAATTACAAAAAAACAATACGCAAAACAAAAGCAATCGAACACGTAACACTTTTTTCCTATAAAATAAATCGTTGATGTCACGAATGCAGTTATTGTAGAATTTGTTAGATGATTTAATAGGCTAGTTGCAAATTTCATAAGCTTTTTCAAATATGCTAAAACTAGCCTGAGATAAGCTAAGCTGGCAACACTGACCCCAAACGATACATCGCTCAAGTTGTACATCCCCAACATTTTTTCAATAAGAATTGGCGTGAACATTTTTATCACCATTAATACGCGATTTCGATTCAAAGCCAACAATAAATTGTCAGCAATGCAACGGAAAATGCTGGAAACTGTGATCTTGTGAAATATTTCGAATTCGTCGGAAACCAAAGGCAAATTCCTTGGGAAAGCAATCAATTTAAAACGCTGTGCAAACAGGGTGCGTGTAACTGTGTGCGTTCTAAGTGTGTGTATATGCGCGCATACATATGTCGAGCGATTGTTGTGTGTGTGTGTGTTCTAGTGCCAAGGCATCCTTACCCAGCAAGCAATATGAGTGTTTTCTGAAAGTTTTCTGATAGTCTTTTATGAGCATTTTATATCATAAAAGGAAGTAACTTAAAGAGGGCAATTTCTGAATCCTAATCAAGCATTGAAAACGCACAGAAAATGCTCTGAAATCGGCACTTTTCGGACGCATAATTTAGAGCCCTCCTAATTTTGCTTGCTGGGTGGGCAGCGGCCGTTTGTGTCCGTGTGTGTCTGGAAAGAAGAAGAAGGAAAAGGAGAAGAGAGGAGAATTTGAATGTGCAAATTTCTTGGCCCATCAATACGAAAAAATAGCGACAGCCGATTTCTAAATCTGGCAACGCCAAGCCACGACGATTGTTGGCTAAAAATCAATATAAATACACAACAAGTCCTTAATTTTTTCGCACACATAGCTGAACACTTTTTTTTTCTAATATACAGCAGCTTCTGCGCGCCTCAAACATTTTTTCTCTATATACCAGCAAGAGAGAGAGAGAGAGAGCCAGAGAGTGCGAGAGCGTGAGTGACAAAAAGAGAAAATGTGTAAAACGAATACGAAAAACATAAACAAGACATTTCTAATATATTTCTTGCTTTAGTTGTGTTTCGTCTTAGCCACGTTTAATTTTGACAACAAAAAGGAAATCTTCATCAAGTTCCACGAGTGCTACTCAAGAGAAACCTTGAAAATCTAAAACATTAAGGAAATGTACCTTTAAATGCGTAACTTAACCGCCAATTAAGCTGATTACCAACACTGGCTTTCGCTCACAGCACTCATTAGTCTGTCAGCTTGTGGCAGTGTGCTGACGGTACGGCAACCCTGGAGGCTGGAAGGTCTTCGTTTTCACCAATTAGAAAATTACAATTTTCCAATTGAACTTCCTTCGCCAAAAAACTCTTAGTTAATTGCACGCATTTTCTCGCGTTTCGTCAGGTGTTTCTTATTGGATCGCCAGGGGGAGGTGGTGTTATTCGCGAGTGTATTGGAGACTGCCGCGCTGAATGTGCGAGTGGGAGGAAGCTAGAACATTTCTTGTTATTCTTTCTTTGTTGTTTTATCTGTGGAAAAAGCTGCGCGTGTGTGTGTATAAACCATACATGCACACCAAAAATTTGCATAAAAAAGTGAGCGAGCAAAGGCATTATGATATGTAATCAAATCTAAATGACAATGAAAGCACTTGAGGCTGTAGAAAATGGACCAACCAACCAACAAACAAAATTTTGCCAATCAGAGAAAACGAATTCCTTGTTTGCTAATTAGAGGAATTCCTAAGTGGTGGTGTATGTGTGTGTGCGTATTTCCACAACAGGCGATCTCTGTGAAAATTGCGAAATTAACAAAGTTGCACTCCTTGGAATGATTTATGCGCCGGAAAAATATTACCACAGGCAGAATATAATTATGATGATGATGATGATGATGGTCGTGTACTATTTTCGATTTTCCGTTTCACGGACTGTTGTCGTTTGAGCGATTGCCTAATGGCCCCCATCCGAGTCCGAGTGCCCACACACACACATACATACAAATACAGCGGCGGCCAAGATAATAGTATTTAAACATGTTAATATTTAAAATATACAGTTTTCCAGATTTTAATAATTGGAGTGGATTTAAATCCGTTTAAATTGCTGTCTAAAAATATGCTGCAGGATATTGTACATAAAGAACCATTTCAGAGAAATTTTAAAAGTATAAAAATTAAAAAATTAATTTTTTATTGATATTAAACTAAATCAAAAAAGGCTCCACAACTATTATTATGGCCGCATATGTATGTAGAATCTACATTGTAGATAGATATCTGTATGTACCTAAATTCTATTGAAGCGAGGAGCAGGCTGCGACCTTGAGAGTGAATCGAGTGCACGGCACAAGCCATTCATGAGTGTCAATGACCTACACTAACATTGGCCCACAGAGAAAGTTGCGAACGCCACTCGACCTTATCCCCCCCGTCCGATCTTGTCTCCCCACAGATCAGCAGCCGAGCAGACTAGATCACCAACGACAGCACTAGGACAACCACAGTCGAGTGGTGAGACCGCTGCTCCCAGCACACACACGGACATCGCACGCAGGACCGAGGAGCGGCAGGAGCAGGCGGAAAGGATACGGAAGCAAACTCGGACTTGGACTTAATTCAAGGGTCTTTAAGGACGACCATGTTCACGGGCAAGCTGCAGATTAAGGTGTGCGAGGCGAGCGGCCTGCGGCCCACAGACTTCCAGAAGCGCCACAACCTCACCTTTGGCAAGCTAGCCGACGAGCAGCTCATCGATCCCTATGTGTCCATAGACGTTGACGAGAGTCACTTTGGTAGGTTCGCCATACATTCTGCACTGTTTAAAAATCCAGGAAGTTTATAATTAATAATAAATAACCTTTAGATCGAGCCACCACACGGCCAAAGACATTTGATCCTGTTTGGAACGAGCAGTTCGTCCATGACGTTACCAATGTCAGCAACATTAATTTGACCGTCTTTCACGATGCCGCTCTGCCGCCAGACGATTTTGTGGCAAACTGCATCATTTCCTTCGAGGACCTCATGCAGAGCGAGACGGCTGTGCAGGATCTATGGGTATGCTTTGGTATTTCTTGATATTTTTGGAACTATAATCCTGTTTTCCTTATTTACGCAGGTTAACTTGGAGCCCCAGGGCAAGATTCACGTTATAATTGAGCTAAAGAATCGCAATGGTATGAAATTAAATGAAATTCATTTATTTATTATGCATAATTGTAAACTCACTTCACCCTATTTTATGTGTAATTTAGAACAAGCCAAAGCCGAGGCCGAGGTGGAGCACACCGTGGCCGTCAACAAGGAGTTCAAAGAGCGCGCCGGCTTCAATCGGCGTCGCGGTGCCATGCGTCGTCGTGTGCACCAGGTTAGTAGCGATCTATAAGGATAATGGACTTGTGAAATCAATTACTTTGGATATTATTATTGATTTCTAAAGTTCTGAGGCCTATAATCTCCTCTCATTCAATAATTAACATTTGTTTTTCCCAAAACCAGGTGAATGGGCACAAGTTCATGGCAACGTTTTTGCGTCAACCCACCTTCTGTTCGCATTGCCGCGAGTTTATCTGGTAAGTGGAGCACACAGCACACATAATCGTACAGTCGCGGGCTGACAACATCTCCTCCGTACATCTTTAAATTGTATCTCTGCAGTGATTAATCTGAACATGCATTTATTTTCGGGACTTGATTTACACACGAAAACACCGCTCACCATCTGAACTACTTTTGATTTTATTCTACTTGGGTTGATCTCTTTACCTCTATGTGTATGTTCTTAATGTACCACTCTATCCTTTATTCACTCATCATCTCTCGGCTCCACAACATCATCTCTTTGGGTGGCTCACTCTATTAGCAGTTTTAATTTCCTTGGTTTCCCATCGGCATTAACACTTGGTGGTTTCCTTTTTTGGGGCTACAGCTTGGCTGGCGGGTCGCGGGGTCATCGGGTTCACACGATCAGCTCGGCCTCATGCTTGGTTTCTCATCCATCAAAACACACACACGCACACACAACACACCCCCATCATTCAGTTACCCAAAAAATATAAATACATACAATAGCCATGGAATTTCTTGCCTTTTTGCAGGGGAATTGGTAAACAAGGCTATCAATGTCAAGGTATGTGTGTTCGCTTCAGACTAAACAAGGAAGGAGCAACCAGGGCAGCTTTAGCCCTGGCGCTTCTAGGGGGAGCTCCCTCCAGGAAGAGCGCCCCCCTCTAAAGCTATATTCAATCCAAAAACCATATCACTTTGCATTTGCTTGTTACGTTCGTTCGTTGTTCGTTATTCGTTGTTTGCTGTTGTCGTTGTTGTTGTTGCCATTTTGGGGTTTCCTTGATTATTTTTTTTTATCGAAACGGAATCAACCCCTCCACATTAGTGCAGAGTTCGTTTGGCATCACCCACGGCTTGAGTCATGCTTCGCTCGGAACAGGACAACACTCCGGTGTCCTGTCCCCCAATTGCACCACTAATCGATCTGGTCCTGTCCCCATCACATTGCATTTTTGTATTTCACCTATGCGGATGGAATGAAGACTACTAATTGGATCGTGGGAAAGGGTCCTGTGGGTGTAACCCATGGCAAATATCTTGGAATTTCGAAATAATGTCATTTCATTGAGGTTTCACTGTTGGTCCGTCTGTATCATTTCAATACACTCTGTATTCTGTCGACTTACATTATTGTGCATGCCTATTAGGAGGACTAAGAAGTCGTAAATGTAACTAAAACGTTAAATATATAAAGGTGATATCAAGTACCTCTGTTAGTTCAGTGAAGAGCAGTGAAAATTTTAGTAAAAATTTCTGAAAAAAACTGGATTTTAATCTTACTAAAAGTCTTGTCCAAATAAGAAAATCCACCTCTTGCATTAGTTTTAATTACCACGGAAAATGGCTCTTACTGCTTCATTTTGTGCATTCTCTCTTTTCTTCTTTGGTTTCAATATACATATATCTGGCACGAAGCATCGTTTAAATGTTGTGATTAAAACCTTGTGTACACCGAAACACTAATTAGAGCACAGACAACGAGCACACAACTTAACTCCACTGACCAACATACAATATATGATATATGTGTATAATCACACACTGCACAACCAGAAACGGTCGTCGACAAGTTTCTCAACTAATTTCTTAAACTCAATCGTGATATTCAAGAAGATCCGAGAGGAGATCGAAACAAAACTATTGAATGCCACGATTGAGCCACTTTGTGTCTAACCCTGAATGTTTCAACGAGCTTGACTTAAACGAAATCCTGTAAATATATATACATATTCGTGTGTCTCTAGACTGTAGAGTGTAGGCTCGGAAAAATGTTGCCCAGACGCTGAATTATACAAATTTGTAACCTAAAACTCTGTATATTTGAGATATAGCGAAAAAATAATTTATAAAAGTAATTAATAGTTTTTCTAGTAAAAATTTGTTGTTCTTTGTGTATTTTCAATGATTATGAAATGTAAAATAGTATAACGGGTGCCACAAAAATCAACATAAATTTAAAATAATATCTTAATCGAATATCTATCGAATTTCATCCATTATAATCGAAAGAAGCGATTTCTTTCCAGCTCTACTGTGTCCTATATGTTTTTGTAGCATACTTTTCACACGTTTTTAATTACCTTTAAATTAATTTACCGCGGTTTCTGTGACAAACCTGTTTATCTTTCTTCTTAGATAACAGAAAGATACTTTTAGCATGTCGTAAATGTTATTGATTACAATCGTTACGCTAATTTTAAAAAACCTTTCGGGCAACATGTTTCCTAGCGCATATTTGTCCTTTAGAGTTTTGGATTTTTTGCCCTGCACTCTGCCTCTACCATCAAAAAATTCCATAAGCGTTTAGTGCAGAATTATGGATATTAATCGTATATCGCCTTTGATTTCTCTCCCCCCAAAATACACTTCTAGTCTGCACGTTAGTTGTACATAAAAAATGCCATTTGTCCGTGGTGTCCAAGTGTCCGGGCATGCGAGATGAGGTGAGTCATGCGCCATAGCCAAGAGCTCCACGATCTAGCTAACTCAGTTGTGTCCGCAGCAAACCAAAGTGGAGGTGGTGCCGGAGGGCCAGCGCTTTAACGTGAATATGCCGCACCGCTTTGTGGTGCACAGCTACAAGAGGTTCACCTTCTGCGACCACTGCGGATCGCTGCTGTATGGCCTGATCAAGCAGGGATTGCAGTGCGAGACCTGCGGGATGAACGTGCACAAGCGGTGTCAGAAGAACGTGGCCAATACGTGCGGCATCAACACCAAGCAGATGGCCGAGATCCTCAGCTCGCTGGGAATCTCGCCGGACAAGCAGCAGCCGCGCCGCTCCAAGTACTTGAACCAGCAGGGCGGCGAGGACAACTATGGTGCCTCCTTGGGACCCGACGGCGACGGCGCTCCCGGCCAGTCCTTCCGCAGTGGCACGCTCTCGGCGGACAGCCTGGCCACCTCCACTACGACGCTGACCAGCGGCTACAATAGCAGCAGCTGCATGAGCCTAGTCGTGGGCGGTGCCGGCGGCGGCGGTGGGGCCACTGGGGAGACGCGGCCCGGCAAGTGCTCCTTGCTCGATTTCAACTTCATCAAGGTGCTCGGCAAGGGATCCTTCGGCAAGGTGATGCTCGCCGAGAAGAAGGGCACCGACGA
This sequence comes from Drosophila ogumai, assembly GCA_018904815.1. Classification (NCBI taxonomy): domain Eukaryota; kingdom Metazoa; phylum Arthropoda; class Insecta; order Diptera; family Drosophilidae; genus Drosophila; species Drosophila ogumai. The sequence goes on along the minus strand of JAEIIJ010012248.1, from coordinate 4,052 downwards.
GATCTATGCCATCAAGGTGCTCAAGAAGGACGCCATCATCCAGGACGACGACGTGGACTGCACCATGACGGAGAAGCGCATCCTGGCGCTGGCCGCCAACCATCCCTTCCTGACTGCGTTACATTCCTGTTTCCAGACCCCGGACCGCCTCTTCTTCGTGATGGAGTACGTCAATGGCGGTGACCTGATGTTCCAGATACAAAAGGCGCGACGCTTCGAGGCCGCCCGGGCGGCCTTCTACGCGGCAGAGGTTACCCTGGCACTGCAGTTCCTCCACACCCATGGCGTCATCTACCGCGACCTGAAGCTGGACAACATCCTGCTCGACCAGGAGGGCCACTGCAAGCTGGCTGACTTTGGTATGTGCAAGGAGGGCATTATGAACGGCATGCTGACCACCACCTTCTGCGGCACGCCCGACTACATCGCCCCGGAGATCCTCAAGGAGCAGGAGTATGGCGCCTCCGTCGATTGGTGGGCGCTCGGCGTCCTCATGTACGAGATGATGGCCGGCCAGCCTCCGTTCGAGGCCGATAACGAGGACGAGCTCTTCGACTCGATTATGCACGACGACGTCCTATACCCAGTTTGGCTATCACGCGAGGCCGTCTCCATTTTGAAGGGTATGTCTATCCCTTAAATGTAAAATGTCTGTTTTCTAAATATCCTTTGATTGCTGCAGGTTTTCTCACCAAAAACCCAGAGCAGCGACTGGGCTGCACTGGTGACGAGAACGAGATACGCAAGCATCCATTTTTCAATAAGCTGGACTGGAAGGAGCTAGAGAAGCGCAACATAAAGCCACCATTCCGACCGAAAATGGTCAGTCCAGTTATTTCCATGATTTTTTTGAGAATTTTTTAGTAACAAAACTCTTTTTTAATTGCAGAAAAATCCACGCGATGCCAACAACTTTGATGCCGAGTTCACCAAGGAAGATCCGGTGCTGACACCTATCGGTAACGAGGTCATTCGTTGCATCAACCAGGATGAGTTTGCGGGCTTCTCGTTCGTGAATCCTAAATTCGGACCGGAGCGCAAAGTCTACTAAGCAGGGCCCCCCCAACGATCACAGTTCCCTTGAATGGGCTGGGATGAGACTGGGTATCCCGGTTAGCTGGCCCAACGTAGATCGCTCTGAATGGTCGCCTTGGCGCCTTGCGCATCCTCCCAGCACAAACTAGTTAATCGTCTATTGTTTATCGTTATCATTTTCATTTAAGTCCCCCCCCCCGGTGAACGCTTCATTGTTGTCTGTTTCTGTTGTAGTCCACTCGTAGTCGTTGTCCTCCCCCCCTCCCACACCAACTACCAGTGCCAATTGACGTGAAACTGCTAAGCTTCGACTTGATTTAAGGCGCACACCAACCAGGACAGCGCACATTGTACCGAAAAATCCCCACGATCAGGCGATGTTTTACCCAGCAACCTAGCCTATTCCTGTTTGAATTTATTTAAGATGTCTCACGCACACACACCCATCTAGTCAATGCCCAGTGGCTGAGTGCATTTTGTTATTAGTTATTTATTGATTGTTCGATCGATGTGCCGAATCTCAAGTTTCGCACTCACAGCATCCGACAGGCACTTGCTCCAAGCGAATCTCAAGGGAATTTCTAAACACAATAGCCGCAATGTGCCGTCTCTACCACACAAAGTACACATCATTTAGTTTCGAGTTTGAAATCTTGCACAACTTCCTTCTCAAGTATTAAAGCGATATTATTTTAAAATTATTACCCTATTGTTATACATAAATATTTATAAAAAACGAAATGAAAAGAAAACAAAGCGAAAATCAAGCCAAAAATCCCTCTAATACAAAGCGCATACAATTTACCAGCAAAGAGAAAAAACGTATAGCTAAACTAATCATAGAAATAAATGCTAAAAAACCTATAAAAAATTCATATTAATTTATGCTAAAAACAAATTATGAATACAACCCAAACAACCAATGTGTTTAGTCTGTAAGAGGAGGATGAGCAGCCAGAAGAACAAGCATATTATATAAACAGTATATAATATATATATAAATTGTGAAACTAAAGGCATATATATAATACACACACACACACCCACAACACTTAGCGTAATGAGGGAAATCCGTCAACAAATTATATATGAAATTATGTGGCATAAGATGAATAAGAAAAACAAATATTCGCGTTTATTATGTGTTGATTTGAAAGCCAAAGACTCAAAGCTAAATATTCTTATTCAATGTGAACTAACCCGAGGCATCGCATCGAAATTGGATCAGTATCATTTAAATGTTATTACTATTATTTACTCTACGCCTAATTTCGTGTGTTTTCTGTTTTCATAAAAGTATATATTTAATAATAAATCGATGGAATAGCAGAGAAAGCAAGGATAACAAAAGATTTATTAACTATTAAGCAGCGTTGTTAACTAAAAAAGAGAAATTAAACAAAAACAGAGGAAATGTAAGGCAAAGGAAAGTAATGAAGAGGAGCCCAGTGTCTAATAATATTTGTGAAATAGCAAAAACAACCCGGCGTAAGCGCTAGTTACCCACTTACAATTTAAATGTTAACCCAAAGTATTTTCAAGAAAGCATTTTACCAAAAAGCAAAACTAACAAACAAAGGAGTAAACAAGGAGAATGGAGTATAGGCAAAATGTTAAAAGCTATTCATAATTTTTTAAACAATGCGCTCAAATCGCCAGTCGATCGACGCCGTTGCCAGGCTGGATAAAGGCGCGTATTCAATTAAAAAATATAAATAAAAAAAAACAAAACAAAACAGAAAAACGCATCCAGCCAACAAGATAAACCCGAAAGGGGGATAAGAGAGGAATATGTAGGTGTCAAGATAGTAGGCAAATCCACTGGTTGTTGTTGAACAAAGAACAGACAAAAGTTAATAGAGGACAGGATTAAATATACTGTAATCGGAGCCAGAGGAGGAGGAGGAAACAGAAAAGGGAATAACAAATCGCGTAACCGTAACCTGACAAAAACCAGTTAAAGTTATAGGACAAATGTGCAACCAAATGTTAGCTATAAGCTCACTCTCTAAATATACATACTACTTGGCCCTTTCGCTTGCCAAAGGTCCTGTCCCTGGACCGGGCTCTGAACGTACTCACTCCTCGACCTGGTCCGGTCAGCTTAGCTAAACTTTTTCTGTAGCCGCACAGGCTCATGCAACACTCACTCTGAAACCAACTTACATATGTGCAACTTTTTCACGTACCTTTCGCATCTTAGAGATACTTAAATGGAACTTATTAAACGGAAAAGCCCCCGAAATCATTGTCTACAAATTGTTAACTGATCTAAGGCAAACAACTACACACACAAAAACTACTAAGGAAGTATTGAATTATTTATTATAAACTAAGCGCGGCCAACTGAGACACCATATGGTTTTATTAGAAGGAGCTGCGCAGATCGCAGATCATTGCAAGCGAATTAATCATTAGCAAAAAGAGAAGGCAAAAAGTATTCAGAAACACGAAACACACCAGGAAGCACAACACACAACACACAGCAGTTTAACTTGAAGAAGAACCAGACTAAGACACAGAGGAAAATGCATAAATAAAGTCTAAGTTATGTTTAAACCAGAGATAAATAACTGTAACGGTAAAGTCGAAAGTCAACAGTTGATATGTTGTAAAAAAGCTATTAAATAAAAAAATAAAAAAAAAGAAGAGGAATGTTTACCAAGGAAGGCAGGCAGAATTGAATGTTAAAGAAGCTACTAAATAAATGGTATAAGCAGATGTGTGCTAAGGATAACCAAAGAAAGCAAAATTGAAAACAAGAAATTGATTTATAAAATTAAGTGAAAACTAATTAATAAATAAAGAGAGGTAACACCTATGAAAAATGTAACTAATTGTGTTTGAATCCAGCTAAAAAAGGGAAAGGGGTTCTTTAAATAAAGTTTAAAGAGTAATGGAAGGTAATAAAAATAAAAGAATAGCTAAAAACCAACATAAATATGGAGGGTTAATTTATTTTACAATTTTGAAAATATAAAATTTTCTTTCAGTTTTTGTTTCAAGTGGTTTTTAAG
>JAEIIJ010012246.1:0-23825 GCA_018904815.1 Drosophila ogumai | reverse complement strand
AATTAAATACGTAAATACATTAGGGTAGCTACAGAAACAGGAAGAGGATTAAAATCTCATTAAAGAGTACCTGAAGCTAACAAATGTACTCGGAATTTGGCACAAAGTATTGTATTGCATACTTTTAGATGTATTTTAAAAAGGATTGTTAATCCTTAACTTTTTGAATCGGTTCAACTTCTGTATTTGTATTTATTTCATTTAAGAAATTAAATTTCCTGTTTTCTCTGGGGTCTCTCTCAGGGACAACAAGTTGATTCAATTTCACTTGATTAAGCCAGCAGCTTGTAGCCTACTTTTCGGCGGCTTAACAGGGTGTTGCCTGCCCTCTGCCCCACCTCTCGCCATCTCACGTTTCACAGTGCATCGTGGCGGTGTAAGTAATGAAGTGCTTTAAATATTAAAACCAATTTACGCGACAACATACGCGTGTTATGGCGCTCGTTGGCCACTCTTGTTGGCCACTTTTGTTGCCAATGTTTTTCTTCCCCGAAAAGGGAAGCAGCTGACATATTTCCATGGGTCCGCAGACCAGTGTCCTGTGTCCTGGCCCTGTGTCCTGGTAAACTTTCGCAATTAATCAAGATAGGCCGGCGCGCCGGAATGAACATCGCAATTTACATGGACCCAACATATGGCTATGCTCCGACTCTCTCGGGACTATTTCCCACTCCCCTCCCGGCCACGCCCCTCCGCTGCGGATTTCTAGCTGTGAGCGAGTGTGTGGGCGACAAAGATTAATAATAATAACTGCGACTAGCCCAGCGGTTGGTCAGCAAGTGGCATAATCATGATTTATGACATGCAATTAATAAGCGACACGGCTGAGGGGCGTGGCAGGCGGGCAAACAAGGCGTGTTGAGCCTCCAATTGAAAGCCGTTGACAATGGCCGTGCCCCGCCTCCCATTTCGACCACCTGAGCCTCTCGGCTTTCAGCGCTTGACAATTGCAATTATTTTAAGCACGCACTTTGATGGTTGCCTTTGCGGCTTTTAATCAAAAAGCGTTGAAAAAAGCGTACACTTTCCTGCCGGTCATCTGTCGGCATTACATTGGTGAATAAATAACGTAATTAGGGGAAGCACTGTTTAGTTTTGGGTATATACATATGTATACCATATTTTGTTATGTTTAAAATGGGAAAATAACGCATACGCACTGTATACACAGAACATAAACCAGTCTCAGGGGCGGCAAAATTTCAATTTTGTGGATAAATTAATACGATTCATTAATATTAAAATAGCTCCTTTATTTGAAATATTAATTGTATATTTTTAAATGCCTTATAACAACAGCTTGTAACTGTTTTTCAGATTTATAAACCCCTACATCTTACTAAAATATAAGCACATGCTACGTGATTTAAGGAACTTGTGAATACTTGTATCACAAAAAGAATTAAGGAAATTTACACTATTTTTAAAATAAATTTGTTTTTTAAAAAAGAATATAACAACCTTTTTCAAATAAAAATAAGAAAAATTGTAAGCCCGCCCAGTTGTTTATTTCAATCAACGCTATTGCAACGGCATCGAGAGACATTAAACCCATACAAATTGGCTTATCGCCAACCATGTTGTCCAGTGTAATTAACCGCAATGTCCGTTATAGTAATTAAAAAGTTATTTTTTGGGTTTTCACGCCTCTGCAAACAACGAACACACAAACACCCAGTGCATTTACACCTCCCCTCCCTGTCCTCCATGCACTCGATGCAAATAAATGCACACAATAAACATTAAAGGCCACAAAATTGCATTTGTTAATTGCGCCGAGGCTAAAAGTGAATTCCGGGTCCTGGCGCGGGGTCCTCCTGGAGCCATGTACACCCGTAGCGCTGGCCTGCGAAGCTAATTAAAATAAATGTCATTCGGCCAGGCTGTCAATAGTGGGAGTGGCCGGAAAGGTGGCTTGTTGTTGGCCCCGGCGACAACGCGTTGATTTTGCACTTCATTTACTAAACAAAATTGGGGAAAATTGGGGAGAAAAGTGGGGCGGCAAGTCGGGGGATTTTTCTCTCCGGCGGGGGTTCACTGTTGCAGAAATAATTACTTTGTAATGCAAATTGTAAATTGTGAATTGTTGTTGCGCGAGCGTGTGTGAGTGTGCACTGGAAATGCAATTACTTCAGTCCGGGGTAATTGTTTGCAATTGCATTATGAGGAGCATACTTTCGGCAGCACTGTGCACTGTGCTGTGTTTGTCATGGGTGGTGGTGGCATTCAACTTTTATTGTTTGCATTTTGCGTTGGCAAAACACAAATACGAATGCAATTTGGCTAAATGAAACAAATAAGCAGCCTCTGGCCCTTAAATTGTTGCCCTCAAAAATGTCTGTAATAGAACTCGGTAATGGTAATTTATTTCTGGATGGAGTTTTACATTTTCTGCAGAAATGGAGGATGCTCCCGGCTTCATTCTCAGATATGCAAAAGATGCCTTTTCTCAGCTTAATTACATTTGGTTCCTCGAGGAATTAGTGCAACAGGGTTTGCGGGCACCACATATATTTACTTATATCCTTGATTAGCACAAACATTCATAGACATACATAATATAGTGGAAATTTCCCAGCTAATTCTTATTTATGTAAATCTTTGAATACCGGATATTTCGCACTCCACTAGAGCTACTTACCTTGTGCCAACTTACAAACTTTTCAAAGGTTAACTCGTTTCCCCCACAAAATATTGATTCTTGAACTCCAACCAAGGCCCGGATTTGACAGATTTTTCGTTTTGTTCGGCAAACTCATCACGGGAGACATATAAACTCAATTCCAGCACTTCATGCCTCCCCCAGAAGCCCCAACACGTTCACACATAAACATTTACCCAACGGGGAGGGGAGAGACCACATAAATTTAAATTAGGCCAAGTCCTGTAAGGCCAATGTGCGATAAGCCGGCCGGGCCAGAGATCTTCGTGCCAGACAAAAGCCACAATTAGAACTACATAGTTCCCATTTGTCATTAGCAATATTGTTTTATGTCACGAGAAGCCGAAGGACATGCTGGACCGAAAAGGTGTTATTATGACAGCAGACATTTCCGCTCGGGACCTGATTTATTTAGCATATCTACGGCGGAGGAAAGGCACGGTTCGGGGCGGGTATTTTGATTATCTGCGCTTGGGAATTTTCCCGACTCGTCGTCTCGCTTGATTACAATACTTCCCCGTCACCCGGTGTGTGCGTGTGTCAAGTTTTATGGCCTCTATGCCGCCGAGGAATTGTTGATTAAAATTTCAATTTCGGCCTGCCCGAGATTAGTTTACTTGCCGCAGCAAAATGACTTCGTAGTTTATTAAAATTAATTGGCTCTGAGCAAATTTGGTGAAAATTGATGGAAATTGATCCACGCCCCCGCCCAGTCCCCGGCAAGTTTAACTTTCTGGGTCATTAACTGATTTGATGGCTTTTAGCCGCCGCCCCGAAGAAGGAGCGAGTGGGGCTTTTGGCCAGCCGAAGATAAGCGCATTGACCCCGCCTTGGTCATTTCGATGATGATGAATTATGTAAGCCAATAAAAGCGTATCTGATGTATGTACATGCGATTTTATGAGGCGGCCAATGGTCTGTTCTTAAATGTTCGACTTACTCTGTGAAATTCAGTTTTCAATGGGTCAAGAGGAGTACATACCTGCAAGAGAAATTCGAGATTTTAACATATAAAATCAAAGTTTTGGAATTAAAATACCCAGCTGCTGACTTTAAAAATTCCTCTAAAACCTGAATCTAAATATATCCAATCAATTTAAAATCGATTTTTGCCTACAAAATAAAACTTGTAGTTTTGAAATGGTTTTTACAACCAAAAGCCATTAAAAATGGCAACAGCACTACGAATCCTTCACTCACCTGACTCAATCGATCCTGGCTATCGATAATATCGATAAACAGCCGCATGCGATCGTCGAGGATCTGGAAACCGTTTCTCGGCTGCAGGAGGAGATTCTGGACCGCCTCCCGGATGCTGCCGGGAGTGGTGCTGCACGAACTACTGTCGTCGCTGGCAAAGCCGTTCTGCAACTGCTGCTGCTGCTGTTGCTGCTGCTGCTGGTGTTGCTGGTGGGGCAGGTGCTGCAGGTGTGTCTGCTGCTGCTGCAACTTCAGTTGCAACGAGTGCTGCCGCAGGGCCTCCGAGCACTTGCGCAAATAGTCGTAGGAACCTTTCGATTTGTACTTGTCGGCCATGGCCTGGAAGCTGTCCAGGATCTCGTTGAAGTCGGTGATCATGGGCGCGGTGGAGGGCGTGGTGGTGGCACTCGAGGGCGTGGTCACCGATCCCAGCGAGCTGTTCGACTTGCTCATCACCATTTGCTGCAGCTTGGGGGAGGTGCTGTACGGCGAGCTGGTTATGACCCTGAGTTCCGTGGTCAGTGAGCTGTTGCCATTGGCGGCCAGGTTCTTGAGGCTGTTGCTGCTGGCTGAGCTGGGCACAGCCCTGCTGGGGCTCAGGGCCTGCAGATCCTCGCTCATCAGCCTCAGGTTGTCCGAGATCTGGTGGAAGCTCTCGGAGGTCACCAGGGAGTGCTCCCGCTGCTCCAGTTTCCCGTTGCTGCTGCTGGGCAGAATGCTGCTCTTTGGCCTCCTTCGGGTGGGCAGGCCGTTTGCCTGGCCATTGACTGCCCCCACTCCTGGTCCAGGTGTTGCTGAAGCCACTCCCACACCGCCGCCCGGCGTGCCCGATGTCACGTCTGGCATCTGCAAGGGCTTCGATATAAACGAGTCCAAGGTCTGCGAGCTGGTCATCTTGGGCTTGTCCACGCTCTCAGGTATTTTATTGGCGCGTATCGCATCCAGGAACTGCCTCAGCTGGTCCGAGGGCGTGGGCGCTGCCTCAGGCTCCGCCTTGGCGGGCGCAACAACACTGGGAGGAGGGGCAGGACCAGCACCAGGTGTCGCTGCATCCGCGCCATTGCGCTTAAGAGTGGAGGTCGGCTTGAGCACATCCTCGGGCATGTGCTGCTGGTACTCCTGCCGCATGCTGCTCCGAATGTTGTCCAGAAAGAGCCGCAGCTGATTGGAGGGCGTCTGGGCCTCGTTCGCCTGACTGGTGGAGAGCGAGGCCAGGGACTTGCTGACTATCTCCGGGGAAATCATGTTCGGCTGAAAGTTGCCCGTGGCCCCATTGTTGCAGGTCGTTGGCGTCAACAGATTGAGATTCGTCTGGCTCTGCTTGGCCATTTGCTGCTGCCTCTTGAGCTCCGACAGCAGCTTGGCCTGCTCCGAGTACTTGCGCACGCTCTCGGTTATGGTCCTCAGCTGCTCCGAGTAGGTCCTCAGCTGGTGCTCCAAGTAGGCCTGATCTGGGGCAGGCGCCGCGTAACTCATTGGCCTGGCCGGATCGCCCTTCGGGCCGCTCTCCGTCTCCTGGCCGCCGTGGAAGCTAATAGAATGCCGCATGGTGTTCACCTGACCTCCTGCCGGACTCATGAGCATGTTGTCCGCACTGTTGCTCTTCTTGGGACTCTTTTGGCGGGACAGAGTTCCCCCATTTGCGCTGCCCGTTCCGTTGGGAAAGCGCCTCAGGGGAATGGGCGGCGCCTCCGTGTGGACACCGCCATTGAAACGATCCAAGCTCCTGGGCCGCTGAGTGCCGTTGCCATTGAGTTGGCCATTCAAGCCTGACTGTTGCTGCGGCTGCTGCTGCTGCAGGGGTGGCCTGGGCGTGCTCTGCGACCGGCGGGGAACCACCGGAGCCACCGCAGGTTTCCTGTGCAGCGGCACCGGCGGAGCAGGCTGTCCGTTGGTGGGGCTTTGCCTGTACTGCTGAAAGAGAGCTGCATACAGGGCCTCCTTGTCGCCACTGCTGCCGCCGCCGCCGCCATTTGCTGTGGCCGCTGCCGCCGTGACCGCGTTGCGCAGCTGCTGCTGCTGGCGGGACAGTTGCAGCAGTCGCTGCTGCTGCTGGGCATTGTAGTCCACGAAGCTGGAGGCAGCTGCCCCGCCCACTGCGATGCTGTGGGGTCGCTGCTTCAGACCACGTAGTCGCGACGGCTCCGCGTACTCGGGCATTTCGTAGTTGCCCGAAACTGTCGCTGATACTGCCGCTGGTGTTGGAATCGACGCGGACACGCTGGGCGTGGGCGCCACCTCTGTGGGCGAGGGGCTGTTCAGGAAGGGATTATTGCCCTTGAGAGCGATCGGCTGGGCGGCTCCCGGCAGTCCGGAGCTGGGCAGCATGCTCGTCAATTGCGGCGGCGGACCGGGCGAGCTCTGCAGCGTTTGCTGCAGCAACTGCTGATGCTGATGTTGCTGCTGTTGCTGGGTGCTGCCGGGATACATAAGCGACTCGCTGATGTGCAGGTCCAGTTCGTGGGCGTTGGGCTTGGCGTAAATGGGATTGGGGCGTGTAGGGGGCGTGGCAGCCGCCGGATAGCCGGTAATGCGAAAACCATTCATGTTACTGGATGCCTGCTGCTGCTGTTGTTGTTGCAGCTGATGTTGCTGCTGCTGCTGGTGTTGTTGCTGTTGATGCTGCTGCTGCGCAATCTTCGCCGTTATTGTCGTGGTCATGGCGCATTCGTTTCCTTTGACTCAGCCATGAACTATGCGTTTGCCAATCAAACCGTCAATCAATCAATCACTCGGACGGGGGTATTTATTTCTTTCTTTTTGACATTCAATTTAATTGCACTTCGAGGTGCAACTAGTGAAGAGTTATTTGATATATCCTGGACACGCACGGAGAATTTATTTTTATATTTATTGTGCAATCGCGGGAGTAACAGGGGTTACTCTTGGGATTGCAAGAATTTTCTTGGTTTAAAAAACATATTGTGTTATTTAATCAAAAAGTTTATTTTATAGTTTGTTTTTAATATTATTTCTTGTTACTTAAAGGATATAATACGTTCATATTCATATTGATAATTGAGCATTAAAGGCATTCGAGCGAAAGATAAGTTATTTATGAGGTTATTTATTTTTTTTGTTGCGAAAGTTGTAACAAATTTGTTTCTAGATGAGTAACATTTTCTAACTTTAGTACAGATTTCCCAGTTTGACAAAATTCCCTGCAAATAATTCCATTAAATAAATCGATCAAAAATCTTTCTCAGCAATAAAAACCCACCAATTAGTTTAGGTGATAGAATTTAGAATGTACAAATCCTAAAGGATTTACATTGGCACAAACCCAAATTGCCATTCCCCAAAACATTTCGAAAATATCAGCTAAAATACCTGATGGCAGAACACCAAAAGCGAAAGGGAAAGCCAGGAAAATTCCGGAGAATTTTCGCCAAGTTGACCAAGAATCTTTGCTAGCCGAAAATGTTTGGAAACTTAAATTTTAGTTTCTGTGGTTGCTTTGACAAAACTATTTATGACAATGCGTGTGGCCTGCAAAGGGACCCCAACGCCAAGCCTTTCACCCCCTCCACGTGTCAGCACAGAGGGAAAACAATGGAATGGAAAACATTTACACGCTTTAGAGCGTAAATACGCCATAAAGGGAAATGAGCGACAATGATCCCCCGAAGGAGGCGGGGAGTTGCGGCGGTTGGCTGTTGTTGTGTGGCTTAGAACTCGAAACAAGCATAAATATTTAATAAAAAATGCGCATAAATTATAAAACACAAATTCGAGCTGAAATAAGAAAACCAACAAATGAATGCGGCCGAAGGGAAAATGGCTGGGAAGGCGGAAAGGACGGTTGAAACAAGCCATGAGGGAAATACGCGCGAACATGTAACCAAATGCACATATGAATATGGAGATAAAGCGATGGAGGGCTCAAAGGAGCGGACGCGGGAGCGAGTTACATGCGCCGAGTGGGTAGATTAATTTACGTGGCAACTGTATTTGCACTGCCCGAAATTTAAAATATTTAATTAAGCCTTATCTTCAAAGGTTTTGGTTCGTGTTGTTTTTAATTTTTTAATTTTTCATGTTGGGCTATTTACGATAAATTGTATAACACATTTGCTATCTATAAATACTTCAAAAAACTTAGTTTTGAGCCGTCTTTACTAACATTGAACATACGTTTGCCTTGAATTTAGTTTCCATATCCAAGTACATGGCTCATATTTGCCAATTAAGAGATTTTATTAAATGGTACTTCATCTCCGGCTGACATTTTATTTGGCATAGGCTAATGCAATTTGGTTCAAAGACAAACACTCGTGTCATCGACATAACTTTACAAATTTCAATTAATTAGTTTAAATTGGAAATCCGACAAGTACTTCATTAAGGTGTTTGTGATTGATGGTAGGGTAAATTTACTGCAAATTAATTTAATTATTTGCAAAATGTTTCCGATATGAGAGCAAACAAGATGACACCATTTTTGAGCTGTGTAAACGCAAGCTAGCAAGACCTGCATCATGGCCCGTGATGCACTTTGTCAACTCGTCATGCTACGTGCTCAGCTGTCTGAACCCGGGGTCCTGGGACTTCCCCACATCCTTTCTATCCCCCGCCATCCCTGCCCCGCTGTGGTTTATGGCCAGCTGGTGAGGCAGGGACAGGGACAGAGACACTGACAGAGCTTCTTCTTCACGTGGCGAGTGTGTCAGTGTGTTAGGACGGCGAAGGGCTGAGCTGAGGATGGCAAAAGTAACTTGTATCAACACTTTAGCACATGCATAGCAAACTGAAGAGACCCACTTTGCACACACATGACAGCACTGCCAGAAATTGCCCACAACTTTTTGGAATAATTTCTAAAATAATATTAAATAAGGGTAAGTAAAAGTGTGAATTTCAGACCAAAACGGATAAGTGTGTGATCTGGCATCAAGTCTCGATGGAAGTAAATTTAAATCAAATCAAAATATATTTACTGCCAATAAGTATGTATAAACCAGAATTCCTATTCGCTATATTTATTTATTTTAATTATTTTCAAATGTTACAATTACTCTTTTCTCTTGGTGCACACACACCTGCTGACCCTCTTGGAGCATTGCACCCTGCAGAAGCACAGGGCACACAAAATACCAGCCATCGTCTTGACATATTTGGGTTAGATTTGCCTGCTCTCGCTCATTAGGAATTCCAACTAAATTCTCAGAGTCTCGCAGGCTGGCTTCTGGATTTCTCCGCTTCTCAGCTGCTTCCCTGGACGGCTTCTCTGCTAATGAACATAACTCTCAGAAGCTCGCAACGTCTGACAGACAGCAGGGAAGTTTTCGGTTTGTTTGTGTGAGTTTTAAATTAATGACAGCATATTTACTTGCGGTCCCAGAAAAGGGGAACGCAGCTGCAGCTGACCAGAGCAACTTGAAAATAGATTAACAAAAATTAATGTTATGCTCGGTTTCCAGTTCTCCGATGCGGAATCAGGTCCTGGTCCTGAGCCCTGGAAATTAAATAAGATGTCCTGTCACTGTCACGAACCCTGTGTTTGTTCGCCAGTCGTCTTCCTGTTGTGTGTGTTTGTGTGTGTGTGTGATGAATCTCCCCGGCTCCTTCGGTCTTTATCTCTCCTGCGCTGTCTGGGCAGGAATTTGATTTAATTTGCGGCAGCGAGTGTCTCGAGATAGGACCGAGAATTTCTATCTGGGCCCTGCTCTCATTTGTTTGCATTGTTGTTCGTGGTTTGTTTAGAAAGCGAACTCGGAGTTGGCAAAGATAAATAGCCGGAGGATAGCCCTTTTAAAGAAATATTCTTCAAATTACTAGAGCTTGATTGCCACGCAGAGAACAGTTAAGGTTTTCAATTAAAGATTAGAAACCATTTTGAAACACACCTAAATGTTACATTCTATTGTTTCTTAAGTCAGAATAACTAATGTTCTTTAAACTTTTACCACTCATCAGTGTTCTTCTTGATCTTAGTAGGACTTCCGCCAAAACCCAATTATGGAATTTTCAATCAGCCAAAGGTAACCGCATCTTTTGCTAACAACACTCGACATAAATTAATTAAAAGACAACAAATTACCCGGACTCTTGGCGGTGGGAAAACCTCATTCGATGATTTTCAATTAGTGCTGAAACCTAATCAAACTAGCAGCAGCGACGTCTGACCACAGGGCGGTTACACGATGAAAAGGGATAAATTGGGGATATGGGAAAAACTGCAGGGGAGGAAAAGGAAACCAAAGCAAATCCGCAAAGCCGAGGGACGTTTCATTTAGGAAACAAAACAAAAAACGATCGACTAAGTGGAAAACCGCAACGAAAAAAGAGAGCTAAAATCCGCAGCATTCAAAAGTGAAAAGCTGCAAGAGCAACACAAGCAAACAGCGATAACAAATGAACGGGACAGGAGAAGGAGCCGGAGGACTCGCAGCTAGGAAAAGGACTCCACTTGTACTACACGCCATGGGCCAGGCTCAAACACTAAACAAATAGACATGATAAATTAAAAAAGCAGAGAGCAAAGCAAAAAAGGAGAAAAAGCTGAATGAAAAGCAAATAACGCGACGCATTGCACACGCAAAGCTCAAGAAAAGATTACAGCGACTCTCCGCCCAACAAAGGGGCGTGGCCGGAGCGGCGGTCGATGTGTGTTAAGTGGCATGCCCCAAAGGCGTCAAGAGGCACGCAGGATAAATAACAAAACGACACTGATAGAAGCCAGAAGCGAATGCGCTGGGAAATCCTCTAGGAAAGCAGGGGCTGTCTGGGTGGGCGTGGCCGCTGAAAGGGGCTCCTGCCTGTGTTTGGTTAAGCCTTCAAGCAGGTGTTAGCGCGTTTGAAATGCCAGCGATTTGCAATTTGCATAGTGTGAAATATACTAAAGTTTTCTTCTCGCCGTAAATGCTTACGGTGTGTTCCATGAGATAACAAGGGAAGGGATAGAACTATAGAATACAAAAATATTATTTAATTATATTTAAAATATAAAACCACTTTAGCTAATTAGAAATCCACCAAATTACTTGTTTTTAAAAGAAAACAAGCCGAAAACATTATTAAAATTAATAAGAAACTTCTTTAAATTGATTGGAAAACATACGCTCAATAAAAACGTTTAAAAGAAAGACTTAAAGCAAATATCTGCAATCTGCAAGCTCTAACCAACCACCTGCCAACCCTGTTTGCTCGGCAATTTATCAACACGACACCTTCTGGCCAATAGACATGGCCAACATGGCTAATACTAACAAACCGATGGACAGCCCGACCTCCATGGCTGTATACCGTGCCATGCAAACACCCAGCAAATACGCAGCCAAGTGAGAAATGAAGACGAGTTAGTTAAGATGGAGGAGATGGGATAAAAGGCGGAGAGGCAGAGAGAGAGCCATGAAGGGAGGTGCCGAAGGATAAGCCCGCTGCAGTCACCTCAAGCCATCTGGCGAGGCTCCGGCGTGGGAGGGATGCCTCCTGCAGGACGACAGCATAAATCAGGATATATACATACGGAGGCGGAGAGCGGCGCGGCGGAGGGAAGCGATAAAAGACAAAACTGGCCAAGGAAACCGGTCCGAAGGCAGGCGGCAGCACTAATTGAAAAGCAAGGTAGAATTAATGGCTAGGGAAATGTAAGCGCTCCATAAACTTTTTCCTGGCAAAAGGGAAAACCCTGGCAAACGGCACGAAGAAAAAGGAAATTCCGAACTAGAACGTAACGGTACTTAAGTTGGCCAATTCGGAGACCGCACAGTTACCGCATCTCTCCTTCCTGCTTTCTCCCTAATTTTCCATTTCTTTCTAGTCTCTGTCCGTTTCCCTCCCATTCCCCGCCCCTGTCCACACGAATAAGCACCGAAATTAGTTTTTTCGGTTAGACAATTTTATTAACATTTAATTGAAATAACCAAACAAGCAACAAATGAGCTGCCACAGGCCATATCTGTGAATACAGTGCGTAACGGGGGTGTAAGGGCAATTAAAAGGGGATATAAAGTGTGTGAATATCGAGGCAAATTTAGTTCTTTGCGATATTTTTACTTGAAAATTATGAAGTACACAATTATTATTAGTAGAGTTTCATTAAATTAATTAAGAATATCCGAACAAAGCTTCTTAATTATAAAACAAAATAAAACGAATCATATAATATTATAGTTTAAGATGAACTTTGCTTTTTGATAAACTCTTAACGGATATCCAAATGTTATCTTTGTTCCCAAATACCAATTTATTAACCCCACATTTAATGGAAGGCTTCCCTATGCTACAAATATTAAGAACAAGACTAGCTTTATACTCCTGAAACCCACTGTCTTGCCTGTCTGGGAATTAACACCCATTTACGCTAGTTAATAACACAATCAAGATTCCCGTGCGAAGGAGGGGAGCATCGGGGAGATAGTCTCCGTTCGGTTCCGGGCACTCAACTGAAAAGTTTTAATCCGCTAAAAGCCAGCCGAAGTAGGATTATGGGCTTTTGGCATGCCAATGATACGCCTGTTCCACTGTGGCATGTCTTTGTGTGTGCGTGGTTGGGTCCGTCCCGTATATGCGTTTTATGATGATGAAGGTGTGAAAATGGGAAAGGTGTGTGTGTGCGGGTTATAAAAAAACTTTTAACGGAAGTTATAAATAAAGAATAAAGCAGCCGAAATGAGTTGAAGAATTTCCAGCAAAACTCTAAGTTCAAGAAGAAACTCGAAGGAATAAATAACTCGAGGCCTTGGAAAGCTATAGCCCGACTAGATAAGTCTAATTATGGGCATAATTCTTCCTTGGCTCGCAGCTAGATAATTCAAAAGCCTCGCCTCCAGGCGAATACAATAAAATATGTTACGTATACGCACTGGGGGACCCGAGTTATGACAATTATGCTCGAGTGCTTTAAGGCCACCACCGCCACCCGGACCCCAAAAATCATATAATAATCGTAACAGCCATCTTGATAACGACTCAAGTTCAAAAGAACCATAAGCGAATTTAAATGCCATTCGAAGCCTTTGCCCTTTTTACGCCCAGCACATTTATTTATTTATGTGACCGTTTCTTGGGGATCCTCCTAGCCGGACATTAAAACTCGATTATTTTCGATAATAAAAGTTCGGGGACGAACGTGCAGCGAAAGCAAATAGCGAAATTCTAAACTTTGGGAACAAGGAGTGGCAGCTATGAAGCGAAAAAACATTAAAAATGGGAGTATCGAAACTGGAACTATTTATGAAGGAGCCAACACCTAATTGAAAGGGTGGTGCTGGTGGCAGGTCTGAGGGGAATTCCATTAATTTCGGGCAAATGGAAATGCCGGAAAAACTTTCTTTCATACCATTTCAATTTACTTCCACTGGTGCTGTGAGAAACTTTTTTGCTGGCGCAAATAAAATCACAATAAACTAATTGAATTCAGCAAATCGTTTTCCGTGGAAGCGACGGGAGTGCGGAGTGTGTCGAAGCTGTGCGCGAAATTAATTCAATTGACTAACAATAATAATTTGCACAATAAAAACGGCAACAATTGAATGAGCAAAGGCAAAAACTTCTCGAGATTTAATCACACACACACACAAAGAGTGGAAGTTTCACACGGACCAGCTGCTTCTACGTGATTTCCTTGAAGGTCCTGTGCGCCCCATTCAGCTCCTGCACACTGATGGCCGAGGCCAAAGTTTCGTTAACTTGTTGTCGTAAAAATTAATGAATTTGTTATGCAAAATCAACAACTACCAGCAAAGGAAAATAGCAACAATAACTGTGGAAAGTGGAAAGTCCAATAACAAAGTGTTTCAAACAAATTAAAAGCAAAGGGATTTGGCAGGTGGAGCAGCTGACAGGATGGCTAAGTGAAGTTTAACGCTGACAGTGGATGGATGAGCGGAAAATGACTGCGTACCCTTAAGCCAGTCCTTGAGAGTCCTGCATATTACAAACATTTAAATAATAGTCAGTTAATACATAACATTATAAAAACCTATTCAAAACATCAACCATCGACTAACATAATTGAGACCCATTCAAAAATGTAAGTATTTTATTTTTTGGTTGCTGTTCGCTGTTCCCAACTGGAATTCAATTTTATGTGAGATTATGGAAACTTTTCGTTAGATACTCCCTAGCTGCAACTGTAACCGGAGTGTTCAATGCGGCGTATACGCAATATCAAGTGAAAACCACTTGAACAAGCACATAACGACAAGTTTCCTTTTACTGGCTTTCCCCTTTTTTTTTCCTTCTCTCTTTTTTTGGTTTTGGGTTCGGTTTCGGTTCTCTTTGCAAATAACCTCGGGCACGTTTCTTGGCTAACTGCTTACAAGTCCGGCTCGGGATGAGGCCCTTCACTCCCTGCCAGTATCTGGCTTGTACATTTCATTTTTATACGGCGGCAACAATGGCAGCCCTCCCTCCCATTGCCCCTTGTACAACACTTAAATCCCAATTCGTTTCGGGTGCAGGAATCACAGCTCAGTCGACGGTGAGGGGAGCTCTTACTTAACATGCATGTATGGATATTTTATTGATACGCAACTGTGAGTGCCGCTGGGCGATTGGACACAGAAACGGCGGTGGGGGAGAGCTGGGATGGGTGTGTGAGTGTGAGTGCGGGAAATAAAAATGAAAATGTGTTGCGAGGCCTTTAATGCGTTTCGCAAGCATTTCGGGTCCTTTTGCCTCCAGGAGTCTTACGCACACACAAAAGTGGAATGGCCCAATAAATGGCCATTGGCCAAGGAGCAGAAGTGGGATCACACTCGTGGAGGGAGCTCTCTCCCTCTCGATTTTCCGCTGCAGTCATCTGGGACTCACAGCCGCCGGCCAGTCACACGGAAAACTCTTTGAGTTTCCATTGCCATCACACTGCCTTTTCTTTGTTTTATAACTCTACTTTTTCCTCAGTAATCTGAAACTGAAAGCCTTCAAAGATTTTCCAGGAAATATTCTTAATTTGTAAAGGAAATAATATACTTTATATGGTGAATTTCAACCAAATCACTCTCTTTCTCCTTAAAAGTCTAGGAAAACGTTTACTATTTTTCTAAATATTGCCTAATGTAGTACATGTATGCGTCTGTTAGAGTATCTAAGATTTCATAGTGTGGTCTAAATGTTTCATCACTCTTTTCCCAATTTTTCCAGTCTCATGCGTCAAGAGTGTTCATTCATCTTCCTTCGCTGGGATTTCTGTACCGAGTCGGCTACAACAATCAATAAAATTGAAGATTTGCCTTTTTCGCCCAGCCACACAAAAGTCATGCCAGCTGCTGCCCAGATTCGTCCTCCCATGCACATATCCATATATATATATATATTGTATATATTGGAGAAAGGGAGACAAGGGAATTTGCAAATGCCGACTGATTAATGACGCAATAATTGTTGGCACACGCAGCCTGAGCGATGGCGATGGCCGGTCGAAATGTATTTAAGTTCCTGTTTTGTTTTCGGCCAAAGGCAACAAAGTGCTAAAAAATTGACTTTGTGGAAAAGGCGGCAACAGCAGCAGCAGGGACAGGCCCGGGCTCTGGGATCAATGGATGCTTGTTGTTCGGGCCATTTGATAGGATTATTATCGTGTTCTTAGCCCTTTTGGCATTTGATTTTGCGGAAAGCTTTTGTCCGCTCCCCAAAGTTCCGTTTCGTTACGTTCAATTTACCAAATTGCTTGAGTGGCAAATGGAAATTTCAACTATTTTCCCCATCGGTTTTTCTATTAACGGGTCGAACTCTCGGGGGTTCGAGCCTGGGGCTTCTAATGATGATTTATACTGGCTTTGGGCTTTGAATTGGTTGGTTAATTAGGCCAGTTAAGCGGCTGCTGCCGGGCTTTCGAATGAATCTCAATTTCCTCAATGATAACTGGCACTTTAAATGGTTTTCTGATTGGAACTCATTGAAAGGCTTCCCAAAAAATGATGTTTTGGGGTAGGTTTTTCGGTAATTTCTTCACGGAATCAAATATGATCGGCAGATGATTGGGTTCTGGCCTAATCCCTAGTGATATATACGAGCGAAAACCAGCTGCCCCCGACTCATTTATATACATTTATATACATTATCCCAGAGAGCGTACACAAAGCGTAATTAGCAAAGAAGGCAGGCGAAGAGATAAAGGGTGGGCGTCCCGTGAAGGTGTTGAAAATTATGCATAAGAGAGAAAACGGAAATGAAGTACAAATTTCCTAGCTGCTGCTGCGATTTATGTTGGCCAGGATCCCCGGATCCCCGAAGATATTTTCCCAGGTACGCTGCAGGCACAGGTTGCCAGGCGCGCTAATTTGCTAAGCTCGCTTACACATTGGAACCGGGCAAGGTCCCCCAACTTTCCCCCGGGGGAGATCCTGGCAAAGGCTTTTGCGGTATTATCATTAGAATTTAAATTGCCTTTCGCCGGAGTTGCTGTTGTTTTTGCCTTTGCCGCTGTGTTTGTTGCCTTTGCGTCGTTAAGGTGAGGGCAAATAATTTGTGGCGCCACCGCTGCCATATTTTTTATGAGCTTATTTACCCTTCTGCCTGGGTCTGGGTCTCTAATTTAAGCTCCTTTTCTTTAAGCTCTTTTATCTAACTGAATATTTAATTAACCGCACACCGAGAGTCGCCGAAAGGAAAGTGAAAACCGTGAAAATGTGTACTGAGCTGACAGCCCGAAAAAATAAGGAAGAAATACAAGAATTGGGTTAAGCCAACTGCATCTAAAAATATTATCCAAGCTGGAGAAAAAGTTTCTTAACCCAGGGAAAACTTTCGCTTCTCTGGTGATTTTTCTACAGTTTTTATCTTATTTAACTTGTATTATCTTGGAGCCCGATAAGCCCTATCTGGCATGTGTTCTGTGTGGTTCGCTGCGGCTGCTGCTGGCATTCCAAATAGTTGTGAACTTTATCACAACAGGACGAGGCACAATCGTCCGAGGAACCCCGAGCATCAGCGCCAGAGAGTCACCCACATTCTGTGGTTTCAATAGAACCTGCCTGCTGCCCCTCAGCCACATGTCGCTTATAATTTGCTGTAACTTTCTGGTCTTCAGTAACTGACATTTTTTGGCTTTTGCGGTTCGTGTTGTGTGCCCGCTTTTAAGCTAATTTGGCCAACTGAAAACAACCAAAAGGGGGAAATGTATATAGAAATATGGCTCTAAGATTTATTTACTTAGCTGCGCGGGAGATGACATTGAAATTTTCATGTTTAATTTATTATCTTTTATGTGGTTCCGACTGTTCTTACTTTAGATACACAGTCTGGTCCATATTTCTTTGTTTACAATTTGTATTTGTTCTTTATCTGCTATTTTTGATTGACAACCACATGTTTGCGGAAATATTCTCCAACCCAGCACTTTTTGGGGACCATATTTTAGACGAATAATTATGCTCTACTAACGACAAAGCTATAAGAGAAAATATATCTTATGATATATAATTTGTGTTCAAAATATATATATGTATATACATTTCGACTAGTTTGCCAATTAAAAAATATTTTCAAGGGGAAAGTATATTCCCGTATTCGGTGATATTCGTAAAAATTCAAGTTTTCTTGTTTTCATTGCCGTTGCACAGATGTTGTCATGACATTTGCCAATTGTCAGTGAATTGTGTCGAACATTTTTCGTTCTCTGGCCTCTGGAAAAGAATTTGGTTTTTCTTTTCATTTCGGATTTTCTTTCCGTCTCTCTTCGTTTTGTATTTTCGATGCAACTGTCGAAGGAAGATTGTGTTGATTTATTTGATGAAATATTTTTCTTTTGCAGAGCGTCCAAGCAAAATATTGATGGAAATGCAAATTCTCGGATTGATGTCAGTGGACATAAACAAATGTGCATAGGTGACAGATTTGTAGGAAAGAATTTTGAGAAAGCAGGAATTGCAAACTTGCTACTTGTAATGGGAGAAACTAATTAAGAACTTGTATCAGCAAAAACAAGTAAATTTGAATTAAAATACCAAAAAAGAAAGCAAATCAAATAAATATTAAATGAAGGAGCGCAGTAAGCGCAGTAAATTGGCAATTCAGAAATACTTCTCAAGTTGCCTCACATTTTAAATCTAAATAAATAATCTCTAAACTCTCCCCCAAAAATATAAAAACAAGTGTAATGGCAAGCCCAGACCCTGGTGTAACCCTCATTTAATTCCTTCCACTCTAAAATCTGCCCACAAAATGATAATGCATTTTTAATATGCACATAATTCTCTTATATATATTTTTTTTGTAAAAGCACAAAGGTATGGGAGAAACCAGGCAAGAAAAGTTACAACAACATCTAAGGGAAAGAAAAGGGTACGGAAAGGTGGTGGAAAAGCAGAATAAATAACATTTAGTGTGAACGCCGAGAACATGCGAAAATGTAGTTAACATTGCAAAACAGTAACGAATGAAGTGGAAATGGAATTGAAAGCGCAAACACACACACACAGTCGCAGAAAAGAAGCGAAAAATGGAGGACTTTCGCACAAAAGTATGCAAGTGCTAGACACAACGAGAGTGTGTGTGTTAGAGGGAAAGTGTGGAAAGGGGGGGCAACAATAGGAGGAGCCGAAAGCATCCTTTGTGTGCTTTATTCCTGTCTCGGTCTCTGCATTTCCAGCTGCATAAAGTTCGCATTTAATTTCGTTGGCAACACTTTTTTTCTCTGCAGGCATCCTTGGCTTTTTTCTATTTTTTGTACTGGCTGTAGACGTACAGGTGGTAAAGGGTATAATGTTTCCTTAATTATTTAATAAAATAAACTTATGCTAACTTATAAAAACCTTGTAACTTTTAAGGTTGAATTTATCATAAATAAATTTTTAATATTAAGTCTATTGGACTAATGCTTCAATTTAATAATTTTAAATATCGATCATTATAGATATTATTTAGGTGCTTCGTTATGGATATTATCTCTTCAGTAGTTAGTTTATCTCCTTAATATTAAAAAAAATTGCTGGGTATTCTAGTGTTGGAACCCTAGAATCCTTTTTCAAGTTTCTCATACTTTTTTCCTTCGTTTCTCGGAAATATCTCCCAGTTGTTGCTTTTATCGCGTTTTTGGCCGCGAGTTATCATTTGTATGGACCACACAGACACACACGCACACTAGCATAGAGCCATAGAGGCGTTGTAAACATGTCACAGTGTCTGTGAGGCGTCTGCAGTTTTCTCACTTCCCACTCATTCCTCTTATTTATTTCTTTTTTTTGTCCTGCAAACAGGAAGCAGTCAGCCCGACACTGGCACAAATTAAATGCAATAACACAAGAAAAAAAAGAGTAAACAAAAAATAAAAAAAAGCTTAGGATATAAAAGATAGAGCAGGGAGGGGAGACTTGCATGGAACTCGAAGCTCCTGCCGCATCGGAAATGCTGTGCAGGATAGAGAGGAGCGAGGACCTATAGACACAGACACAGCGCTGGAGGATAGAAAAGGAACTAGGGCCACGTTCAAGCAATTATAGTCAAAGTGAAGTTGTAATCTTTGGTGGGTCCCCTGCAGATGGCAATGACAAATAACTTTATCTGCCGTGAAAGAGAAATGAGCGACGATGCAAGGGAGGCTAGCTGGATATATGTTCCTAGATTGTATAATAGGGAATAGAGAACCCGATTCTGAGATGGGCGAAATAGAGCTATGTTATAATTCAAAGTTTGCAAGTTACAGCTTGAAATTAAAGAATAAATATTCCTGTTCAATGACTGCTTAGGTAAATAATAAATTAATGTGGTCTGGTAATTCTAGCTTTAATAAAAATTATTTACAAAATATTTGTAAGCATCCTAAGGGGTTCCGATTTTCAATCAGTGTCCCTTCAGACCTAAATGTTTCCGGAATGTAAGATCTAAAGACCCTTCAATCCTCTCACACATAGGACTCGCGAATCCTGTCGCGGCTCAAAAGTATGCAATGTACTGCTTTTTTTTTCTCCCCACCGAGTGACAAGAGTGTCCTCGACACGGGCTAGAGTGGTCATCGGGAACTAACCATCAAGGCACCCATACACACATCCGCAGCAGTGACCGCCGCCTGTCCAAGTGGGCACTGGGATGGAGGGGAGAGCAAAAAAAACATGGAGAGGAAACAAAAACAAAACAAACTGAAGGAGCAGGCGGGGCAGCTGCAGGGCCTGGTCAATCGACGGCGTTCAACGTCCAAGTCAAGGGCCATTGCCTTCCCCTCAAGTGGAACTCCTCCCTTCTGTTCTTGTTTCTATGTAAACTTTTTACTCCGCCATTCGCTTTGGCTTGCATTTGTTTTCCCCACTTCTCCGGGTGCTTTCCTCCCCGAATGTTTTTGTTTTTGGCCACGCTTTGCGCGGAAATGTAAATTAATTGGTCTAACAAAGTGCACTCCAATTGTGCTGCGGGCATGCGTTGTTATAGTTGTTAGTTTGCCCAAAGTTGCTGTTGTTGTTGGCTGCGGCTTTCGGAGGAGAGTTTTTGATTCTGGTCGGCGATCATTAAGATTTTCGAGTGCTTCATAATGCAGCCACCGGCGAATGTTATTTTTGAGCGGTTGACTTTTTTGACACTGCCTCAACAAGTTTAATGGCAATGGGGGCTATCCCATGATGAAAACTGTTAAATTGCTGGGTTTAATTCAGTTTTCCCATAGAAAAAATATGGCGAGCATGAATAATAGGTTTTTATTTTTGACTTGTTGCCTATATTTCCGTAAAAGCTCACAGTATATGTTAGATATCTGAATTTTGGTTGGAAATCCTTAACATCAATCAATCAATTATCCTCTAAAACCATTTCCTCCTTAAGTTTTTTTTTTATTTATAATGGTATAATTTCAATTCATGCATTTATGTAGTTTGATACACAACCTATTTAGTTTGAAATACATAGAACCTTAATTAGGTTTTAGTATTACATTTTTACGGATTGCCTTTTATTTAAATTTATTTGTTAATATAATATAAATATTTAAATATCTTTTACAAAATTAAAAAAATTTGTTATAAATACTTAAAATTTTCTCACAAAATGTAAACTCTCTGCATAACATTTATTTACTTCGCGTAGCGATTTTCCGCTTGAAACTCTTTTATAATAAACACCCACAAAGTTTAATGGCCTGTTAGAGGCTTCGTTTAAATTTCCATAAAACGGAAAAACAAACTTAAAAACGTTTTTAATGCGGCCCAAAAAAACTACGAAGTAAATATCAAAATGCTGCACGCTGCCAAGCCAAACCTAGCCAGTCAATCTGATTCGGTGATTATAATTTTTAACTAAATAGACAATTAATGCTCAAGAGCTGCTGCTGCTGCTGGCCATAAGCCCGAGTCGCGCCACTAATCAAACAGCTTTTCGGGGAAGCCCACGCAACATCAACAGCAACATCTGACAATCGGTCAGACGACTTCGAGTGCTTCTAACAAACAAACTCCGAGCCCACACATTCTGTTGTTATTTGTTGTGAGCTTGTTTTTGTATCTCATTTTTTGTCTTTGCTTACTTGTTGCTTTTGTTTCGTTTTCTGTTTCTGTTTCTGGGCTTCAACAGGTAAAATCCAATGCCCCACACGACCAAAAGAGGCCTGTCAAGTATTCGGCGGGTTGACTTTTGTGGTCTATGTTGCGTGTTGACCAGTGTCGTCTCCCACACCTACAGTCTGCTTTTCCTAGGGTCCGGGCCTAGAAAGTGTGGAAATCTTGTCATGAATGAGCATTTCCCCGTCGATTGTGTTGTCGTTTTGGTAAATAATTCCCCCGATCACTAATCTCGTTTTTGTCTATAGTAAATCGTGTTAACACGTCTGGGATCTTATGTGGTCTGCTCTTTGATTTTTAACCGAGAATGAAATTTTTTTCAAGATTTGGTTGGTTTGTTTTTTTAAGGCCTCTGGCTTTAAAGACACTTTATGAATCTTGAGACTCGTAAGTAGATAATTATCTGGGTTAAGGTTGAGTTACGACACAAGAAATATGAATGGTTTCTGAAGATATTCTTTAAGATGATGATAAACATAGACAATGTAGTTATCTGTACTAGTACTAAGGTATTACCCAACTGTTTGTACCTTGGACCATTTGCAAGATTTATGATAACTGTCTAGATTCTTGAGATTCAGTCAGAAATCTAAATATTTTAAAGGTAGCTAAATAACCATATTTCAAAGAGTACGTTTATACTTTTCAATGTTGTCCCAGAAGTCTATAAAATATTTATGAAAACATAAGATAATTTTTTATTTTTATAATAAAACATACAAGCTTCATAGAAACTCCGTAAATAACAAAACTATTCCACATTAATTACTATCATATAAGGGTGATTCCTTATAGATACATATGTATATCTCTAGTCTTAAAAAAAAACATGTTTCCTGTTTGGCAATACTCCAGAAGTAACAAATAAATAAGTCGTTTTCGTAAGTTAACATTCTTAACTAGCTAACCGTCAAACCTTTGAATACAATTTTGTTACAATTTCGACAACATTTACATTAAATAGTAAAATTATAGATTATTCAAGTTAATCGCCCGTCGCTTTCACTCTGCAATTTTGTTTGTTAATTGCATGGATATTCTCGTTACATTTGAGTGGCACTGGAGCAACTCTTAAGGCGATTATAATTGCCAGCGAGTATAATTTTCATAAATTCGCACACAAAATTTCAATTTCACTTAACGCGAGGCGCACACAAGCACATCGACAGGCGCAGCGGGCCGGTCATTGTTCGAGTGTGTGTGTTTCGAGTGAAATATGTGTGCATAATTAATGCACATTTCACTTTAAAATGCACAGGCACACACGCACACACGGGCAAACAAGCACTCACACTCGCGCACAGCGCAGCACACACTGACAGACGGGCTGAGGGGGGAAAATGGCGACGGCTGTGACGCCTTTTCCGCCATTTGCTTTGAGCCGAGATTTGTGTTTAATTGTTGCATGGCGAATTCAATTTGCATGTGTGCACTGTTTGTTTGTTTGTGTTGGTGCGAGTGCAACGCTCGCCTCAAAGTAGGCAACGGATGTGGGTTTGTTCCTTGCCGGCTTTAAATAAGTTCCTCACAAAAAAAATTTATCAATTTATGTATCTATTTAATTTAAAATAAATTTTTTATTATTTATTTTTGTGTTTTTTTTTCTTTTATACATTAGCTTAAAGGGCTGATAAAATCGGAACCGGTTAGGTCTATTGCCGCTTCAGCGCTTTTCCGTTAAACACGCGCGACCGGGCGCATCTCAAAACACGAACTGAAAAGCCGAAACCGAAAACTCTGCTCCAGCATCCAGCAGCTGGCGAGTTATCCGAAGAAGCCAAAGTTCGTTCGTTCGTTCATTCGTCTATTGAACTTCGGCACAACTCGGGGCCACAGCAGTGTTGCCCGATCTGCGTGTAAAATAAAGCTAAACTAGTCTTTCCTTTAGGAAAATTATACATAATGAAGCAGCAAATGCTTAAAAATCAAATCAAGTAAAAAGATGGGACAATACAGCGCAGCGCGCAAATCAAATCCAGAAGTTTTGCTAGATAATTTAGGATTTGGACAATAGTAAAAAATAAAAATTTAAAGGGTAAAATGGAACTTTTAGCAACTTTATGGTTAAGTAATAGTTAAGACCATTAAAATGTTAACTATTTATCAAGAAAGGAATCTAACTTTTATAACTAACTATTATAAATTTAAATGCTGAAAACACACAGTTACAGTTTTAAAGCTTTAAATTTTATCTACATCTACCGATCGTTTCTATGGCAGCTGTATGATATAGTTGTCCGATTTTTATAAAATTTATAAATTCTAAATTTTGGTAAATTCTAAAAAAAAAAAAAATAAAAAAAGATCATATCTCAGAGTAGATGAAAATACGTTGAAAAACTACGAAGTTATAATTTGTTTCTATTAATTTCCCGATTGTTCATATGGCAGCTATAAGATATATTACTCAGATTTTCATAAAATTAAAGTCGAAATTATAAAATAACATAAAATGGCCATATCTAAAAAATTATGCAAAAATGTTGAAAAACAGCTAAGTTATAATTTTTTTTCTAAAAATGTATCGAACATTTGTA
>JAEIIJ010012235.1:0-69933 GCA_018904815.1 Drosophila ogumai | reverse complement strand
ACAAAGCGAAAAATGCAGTAAATTCCATTCGGAAAGCGTTTTTGTGCTAGTTTTTATAAGTTTATAAAATCTGCTTACTTAATTTTTGTTTTTTTTTTAGCTTTCATTTTTTTAAGATATTGACGATTTTAATGATGTATCGTTTTTGGAGAAAATGGCAATATTTTCATAACTATAAGACTATGTGCCAAGTTTCAATAAGATTTCATTCAGATTCAGACACACTACGTTGGAAACTTTTGACTGCAAGCGTATTAAAACATGAAATATATAGCCAATGTAAAATGTTGACGAAATGTTTCAGCAAAGGTTGCAACATTACAAATTGCTGTGGCCAAAGATTGGTAGCAACAAGTTTATGTCGCCAGCAACTTGGAACTCAGTCGTCCGCAGCTTGGAACTCTGTTGCTAGCAACTTTTGTTCGACGTTTGTCAGCAACTTTGCTTACATCTGTGTTGCCGGGGAAGCCCCTTTCGTATGTATTCACCACCCCCACCCCTGCAACGTGTTGATGCCACATGTTCGCTACAAAATTTCACTCAAACTTGGAGGGTAAAAGTTGCGCCAGGACTATAGCAGCATGTTGCTGAGTTGTGGATTCAGAGTTTATCCGAGATTTTATAAATCGAACCATGGCCCCTTTTTGCAGGTCGGAGTCTGCCTATTTTACATTCAAAGCGTCAAGATGAAGCTGTTTATGTAACTACAAAAATGGAATATTGACAGGGAATATTTTAATGTTAGGTCTAAATTTTTAAAATTCTTTGAGTAAATTCGTATATATTCTTTTATTTATTTACCAATTTTTTTTATTGTGAAACATAATATTTTGCAAAGTTATTACTTAAAATTTCTAACACTTGAAAGTATTTTAATTAAACAGCAACTTTTGCTTTTTATTTTTCTCTTTCCAAACTTACTTTTCTATTTAAGATAATTATTTAGCAAAATTACAATTTTCACGTCTCCTGAGAATTTTATTTGAAAGGGTTAGAAAAAGGCCGCGACTTTGACTGACTGATGACTCGTCAAAAATGAGGCAAAAATGTTAATTAGCCGCATTTGTTTGTTTTGGACATTCATCCTTCGTGGCCATTAATTAGTTATTCATATTGTTTCACGCTGCCGGAGCAAATTAACTGTCCAATAATATTTTTATTTGACTTAAATGCGGTTACGTGATAATAAAAATATTTTTAAATAAATTTAAGTATATTCGTACTGATTAATTCATTTATTAAGAAACTTCTTATTATAATAAACGGTACAGAAAAGCCAACAGCTTATACATTTTTGTGTTTACTCCACCGCAGTTGACAAAAGCTACAATTTTCCTAGATTTAAAATTTCGTTTAAAAAAATTACTTGATGATATAAGTTTAGTGCACGCAATCTTCAATGTTAGAAATTATGATTTCAGTCTCCACTCCCGTATCAAGGCACTTTCCATCTCTTCTTCAGCTTGGTTGTCCTGGCGCCATTTATCTGGCGGGTCTGTATGGAAATAAGAAAATGGCAGACAACCATGGAGAACAATTTGGTTATGCCGCGTTCAAGAAAAGTGAAATTAGCATAAAGTCCTTTCTTTCTCCCACACTTTTAGTATCTGCTGCTGTTGCTTCTGAGTTTGCTGGGTTAACTTTTTTCAATGTGGCCTGCTGTCCTTTTGCATTTCGTTTTTAATTTCTTTGGCGTCGCATTCATTTTTTCTTTGTCGCTGTGGCGGTTTCTGAACAATTAAGTGATGGCAACGGATGCTTAACGAATTAACAAACTCCTCTCTTAATAAAAGTAATAAAAAAGGAAGTCAACAATAATATTATATTCCATTGCAGTAATAAAGGTTGGTACGACACAATAAAGCTGAGTTTTGAATATTAACCAGTTTGCATAGGATCTTGGCATCAAATCAAAAATCGACCATAAATAAGCCAAAAAGGCATTAATTTTAATTCGAAAAGCTGTTTTATGCTAGTTGCTCGCCTGTTGCTTCTGATCAATAATATATATGATTTATAAGGTCGAAAATGAATCCTTCATTGCTTTGTCAGCTTTTGACTAAAATGTTAATAATTTACAAGGCTAAAATAAAAACCATTAATAATTCATTTTAGCCAAATGGGCCTTGAAAATAAATGTAAATGGCTTATATTAATACTAATTAACATAAATTTATTTAGTAATTATAATTCAGTTCTTAAATTCATATGGCGCTGGGAAGCTTGGAACTGACAATATCGATGGCTGCTTTCACATATTTTATAAAGTGGACATGCAAAGTGGAAATTCAATGGCCCTCACACCGATGCCGAGACTCCATGCAGACGCACAATCAAAATTATTGCATGTAATTTATTAATGCCGTGTGTGGCACAATTTGTTTCATGAAGCATGTAAAATGGATTTAACGCCCTCGATAAGGCTTGGCCATGGTCGGAAAGATAAAAGTGGGTTCGGGACACAATGGGAGGGAATTGCCAGGCGACAGTTGACCGAGCACGAGCGAGCATTGGCTTTGGCCATTTTCCAGCGATTAATGCTTGACACATATGCATCCTGGTTGGCTCAACTATCTGGCAGCATATTGAGCGACTAATTAAAACTGCAGATGTCTCTTCTCGGTATTTTAATCTTTAGTTTCTGCCTGACCCTTCCAGCTGTTAGGCAGTAGCCAGCAAAAGGCAAACAAGCAAGCATTTGTGACAACAAGCTAAGAAGCCATTTGATGTCAGCCGAATAACATGAAAAGGAAATCTTGTCACATTTGGAAATTAGTGCGAAATGTTAATGAAGTTGGAATTCTTGACCAGAGGAAAATCAATTAATTATACAGTTAAATATGCTGCTTATTAGGTCAGTAGTCGTGGCTTCCATTACTTATTGTTTGGTTGTAGAGAGCAGAGTTTCCTGTATCCTTTCACCAGGTTCTTGCACTCAATAAGTATCTATATAATTCGTATATAATGTATTTCTTCCCCATACATATATGTGTTTAAATTCAAGAAGCGTCTTTGCAAAGCATCAATCATCCCTAATTGATCCCATGTACTTCGGCACGCCACTCACGTTCGATGTCAATTAAAGCCTGGATGAATCTATAAATTTTTAATTGAAAACACACAACTGTGAGGACTGCAGAAGTCAAATGGATTAATTATTAATTGTTCGTTCCATTCCCTTACTGTATCTAGTGAAAAACTCTTAAACTCCACTTCGGACCCCAAGCTAATATTGGTGCATTTCAGGCATTCGCTTGGGCGAGGAGGTAGCCAGAGCTCAGGGCAATCACCAAGTTAAATTCTAAACAAATTTAATTGAAAAACTTTTCCATTTCTTCTTTGGCAAATGGTCAGATTTGACCAGGCCCTGAGAGTCCTGGGCTCTTGGAGTACCACGAAAGGATACAAGTGCATATGCAATTGTTGGCTACTTGCAGTTGCCGTTGCAGTTGCAGTTTCAGTTATATTTTTATTTTTTCTCTTTTTCATTTTGCGTTGATTGTCGCGATTCACTTGGGACCCGTTTAGCATTTAGTTTTGCTTTCTGAAGTCCGTTGCAACTCCTCCCCCGTGTCGCTGTTTTCTTTTTTCTTATTTAATTATTTGCTAGATGTTTTGGCCAAAAGTCACCAAAGAGCTGCGAAAAGTTTTCAGTTGTTGCCGAAATTGAAATTATAACTTTTGACTACTTTCTGTTGCTCTGCGGCTCGCACCGAACGAAAGCTAGCGAAGTTTCAACTTGGTTTTTCTGGGGGAAGAATAGCTTCGGGGACTGCATCATTGAACTCCGAGAAATTTGTGTTCTAGTTAAAGTGTATATTCTTTGAGAAATTGCAAAATAAAGAGTATAAAGTTTTGAAATATATTTGAGAATAATATTTGAAGAACTGGTACTCCAGGCTTTGGGTTTCGGTAGAGCAAAGGGGTTAATATAAAAAATACCAGCTTTAGGACCCAAGCGGTTTACGACTTGTGTCCAATCGATTTCAGATTTATTTAGTTTTATTTTCTATCTGTATTTATTGCATACTTTTTCAATAATCAACAATTCTGACAGTGAGATATTTCTAATATTAAAATAGAGATAGACGCTTGAAATTTAACAATAAAGTCTCTTTAAGTTTTCCCAACTATCTTGGAATGGTGCGTGTCTATAAAGCTAAGATTTATATTTACATATGTAGGTTTTTAATTTTTTTGGTTTTAAGCTGCCATATATTTATTTGAAAACTCAAGGATCAACTTGCTGGAGATGCTGCAGCTTCCTCTTACAAGTAGTTGCATTCGTCTGCTCCCGTGTGAGTGAGTATCTGTGTGAGCATGACATTCACCGGCTGCAAGTGGCTTCGTCTTTGTCCACTTGCCTGTTTGGCTCCAACGAGCCAACTTGCATCCTCAAGCTGTTGACGACCAAGTTATGTATGTCCTTGCCTGTAATGTGAATACATGGTCTTACAGTGAATCGTGTAAGGAGAATAAAATGTTATTCAAAATAGTTGTAATTGAATTGAACTAACCAAAGTAACACTAATAATAAATACATATATCAAATAAATAAAATGTATTTATTTATATAAATCCTAGTAACCCCTTTTCGAATGTATAAGAGGTTCGCCTGTAATGCACAGTCACTTGTACATCCCCTGGATCGTCAGTTATTTGTGCACATTATTCTTTGCTCTTTTTATTTTAATTTCCACTTGGGAGTGTTGACTTGAATTTCTGCCATCCTGCTGTCAGCAAACACACAGGCAGAAGGACAGACGGTTCGAGCGACTGACATATAGTATATCCCATCCATGTTCCATGCATCTCGGCTTCCGTAAAGAAAATGCACATCGGTTTCAGGCTCTGTCCGAGTCCCGTCTCTCGGGTTTCTCCCCCAGATGTTGTCGTTGTTGTTTTCGCATCCTTTGGTTTTTTCAGTGGAGCGACCTGTGCCCCACTTTGCGTCTGCGAATTGCAACTTTTTGTCTTTGTCTGGAGGATCGTCTTTGGCTCCTCCTGCTGCCCTTTTTGCACTTTGTCGCATTGTGCGGAAGTGTGCGGCACTTGAGAACTACTTTTACTTTTGTGTTTACGCAACACTGCAGGCAGCCCCTCACCATCAGCCTCATAGTTAGTATTCCTGGTATTTACGGCAACTTTTTGGCTACGTCTTTCTCTCATATATTGGCATTCTAAGCGGGACACCTTTAAGCCGAGCTTCATTGTCCTTTGGAAACCTACATTTCCGTTGCGTGTCCTTGCAACTTGATATTAATGCCCCAGAAACGTGTTGCCAATCCAGGATGAAGGTGAGATGTATAACTTCAACAGGCGGTGACAAATCGGATAACTTTATGCCAAGAAATGTTTTCATAAAATAGGATAAGTGGCTGAGGGAAAATAAAATAATCTAGGTCAATGTAAATCTTTTAAAAGTTATTTTAAATTAAGAGTTTGTATAGAGAAAATAAGTTTCTGGATTTTTTCTTCACTGTTTCAATAAAAAGAAACTCTATATATCGATTTTTATTTTATTTTTTTTATAGACAATTTTGCATTTATATTGGTCTTCATAGATATTATTGTTTTTTATATATATATGTATATATTATATTTAAATTTTCTTTTCCAAGTTGACCTTCAAGTCATATCATATTGACTTAAATGACCTGCAAAAGGGGCTGGGCAAAGGTCTTTATTTTGCGTAGAATGATAACGACAGTACAGGTGTGTCCCAGGTGCGACATTATTAAAACGTGACAGCGAATTTTTAATTGCCCGTTTCTAATTGGACCAAGCGTTCTCGAACATTTCATGACCTGGGCTTGCCCCAGACTTAATGCTCAGAATAATGGCGCAAAATGATAATGGAAAGGCTATAACAATCAAATTGTCGAGACAAAATTATTTATTTTTGCGAGGTAGAAAGATGCTTAGCGAAAGTAAGTCTCGCAGACACCGAAAACCGAAATGGAGTCGTAAAAGGTTTTACATCGCACCCAATGTATGTTGTTTTTTTTTCTTAATATTTTGTGAGCTAAATTTTTTTATTATTTTCGTTTCTTTTTGTTTTCTGTGAGGTCTATAATAAAGTTGTAAAAGCCCAGTATTTATAGCTTGAAAATTCTTGTGAACGTGGCGTGAACATTTATTTTATTATTAAACTTGGCTTAAGATTAGGGTTAGCTTTGGTTTTATTTCAATTATAAATGCAAAAGAATATATTTTTTGAAACAAACAGCAAGTTACATTCCCAAGATACTTACTAAGATACTGAAACTTATCTCTGTATTTTTCAGTAAATCTTATTTCTAAAAATCCCAAAAGCCAAAAGCCAACTAATTAGTACCTCACACGCTTGGCTCTTAAAAAGAAATAGCAAACCTGGTCTGAACGAGGAAAAGCAAACATAGTTTTTGAATTTCTTTGCCCAGTAATTGGATACCAGAACAAATATGGAACAGTATGGAGCCGCAGGGAAAGTGAACCTGAAACGGAAAGCATTTGCAGTACTTATTTAAAAAAAATAAAAAATGATGAATAGCCACGCAAAAAGTGAGAGCACAAAATGCAACTGGGGAAAAAACAGAAAAATCCGTGGAAATCGCGTGACGTGTGCGGGAAAAAGTGACAGCAATATCAGGAACGATTTTGCCTTGGGTCCCTGTCATAGATTTTTTTATGGACCCTTAAGCCGGAGCTGGAAGTCGAGTGACCCAGACGATGGTCAACATGCGATGAGCGGTCGACAAAACACTTTGCTTAACCCGCTGCAAAGCTGTCACTAGCTCGGATTTAAATGACCCCCGCCCTCCCCACTTTTCACTCTTTCCATCCTATTATCACATTATCTTGGTTTTAAGTGCTCCATAAAAATAGGTGGTGGTCCAACATGGCAAATTACGAGTTTAAATGCTCAGCAATTTGTGTTAGTGTGCGTGGAGCGAGCACCTGAGTGATCTTTATTACGGGCGCCAGTGGTAAGGGGTTAATCAATAAAACTTCCAAGAGAATTAAAGCTACTTTAAGTTGGTGTTTGAAAAAAAGCAGACATAATTTAAGGCATACGTTTTATCCTTTGCTTCCCGATGCAGCAAACTTAAAGGTCAACATCTAATTAAGGGTCGTAGGTAACACCAAAACCGTTGTTTGTCTCGTACTTTCGCGCCAGGTTTTTAATTAAATTGCTTTCCTTTTTCAGGCGAAACGTTTTTGGCCATCCTAGCTCGGACTTTGTGGTAATATTTACTATGTAATTTCCGCACAGGAGACACAGCGATGCAGCGCACTTGAATTTTAATAGAAACTGCTGCAGCGGCCGGGCAAGTTGGGTTGGCAAAGGACACCGAAGATGTCCAAATGTGTGTGAGTGTGTGTGTTGCCATTATGTCATAACTCATTGCGGTGCCTGCAGGTATGCATCGCTGTGCAGTTTTTCGCCGTTAAAAAATAATAAGTCAAAAGGAGCAGCGCACGAAGGAGCTCGTGAGATAAACGTGGAAGTCACACTATAATGCAAGCCCAGTCCAAGGTGATGTTAACCTTACAGTGTCAAAATATATTTTATTACAGAAGAATCTAAATATGTTTTAAATTCATATTTTTTATACATATTTTATTTACTATGTATCATTATTTTGAAAGAAAAGAAAAGAAAAAGCTTAAAAGATGAATCTTAAAATTTAAAATAGAAAATGGTTGCAGGGTATTGTAAAACGAATTATTTAAACATACCTCACAAGTTCTATTTATTTTTGGAAAAATTGTTAAGCATTTTCCCGTATTAATCATATTAATTTTAGTCAACCATAAAGGCTTACCCACATTGAGGTCACAATTTATTGGCGCCTTCTGGGGTTAACCCGCAGGAAATGGTTTCAACAAGTTACAAATTTTCAGAGTACGTGCCGGTTTCGATTCGGGGCAGCCCGCATTGTTATGTTTGTCGCGTAGATCTGATCAATGACCCACGTGGCCCCGTGGTCCCGCCATCTTGGCCATCATCTGCTGTTACTGAGCCGTGTGTCCCATTAGATTTCAATAGGACACAGCCAGTGGTGCTCCGGCGTTCCGTCCGCGATTTACTTTTCAATGCCCTGCAGGAAATCGTGACAAATTGATCGAACTAAATGGTTAAATATTAAGCATCAAATTGACTGTGACAGCGAGAGCGCTTGGCTAGGAGGCTCCCTGTGCTGGGTTTTGTGTGGGCTTGGAGGGTGGACGTGTCTGCCTCGGTGATTCCTTCGCTAACAAGCTGCAGACAGCACAGAAACTCACGCACTTCGAGCTAGACGTGTTTTATATGTCAGTCTCGAGTGCTTTCGCCAGACGAAACAACAACGTCGAGCCAGGCTACAATGACACATCTGTGCAATTGTGTTGTTTTTTCAGGCGAGGGTCAAGGAAACTTGGAAGAAAATATTCCTTGTAATTATATTAAAAGTTGCAGAAAAATAAGTGATAAATCATGTAATAAAAATAACTTGTAGCTTCTATTTAAGTATAAAATTTCCCAAAAATTATCCTTAAGAGGTAAAGTAAAATTTTTGTTTGACAATTGTTTAGGAACCCTTTAATCTCCATGTGGAAAAAAGGAAACCGAAAAATATTGCTGGGAATGGGGAAAAGCAAACATAAAGAAACCGGCCAAAACGAAGATTGATTTGACTTTGGACAGCTTTGTCCACTCTGAAAATGCATTTTTTCTTTTGCCTTTCTCAGTTTTTGCAATTAATCAAAGGAAATTGGTTGGTTTTGTGTTCCATTTATGCAAATTGATTAATTATTTTTCATTGCCAATGCAATTAGAGGCTAATAAATGGGTTTGCAAAAGCTTTTTCCTGGCAGTCAAGTTCTGAGTGATGGCTAATTGGAAAAAAGAGGTCAGCTAACTTAAATTTAAAGCCACTGATAAAATTTCATATACATTTTATTTAGCTAAATAATTATAGCAATTCTTACTTCGTAAGATTCTTTAACTTGGGTGGATTTGTAAATCAAATCAATTAGAACATCCATTTAAGCTTTGGATATGGTTTTACAATTTTATTTTTTGCAACTTTTACCATTGAAGACTATGCCTTCATCTGTCTTCCTTGTGGGCCTGCCTCGAGTGGATTTATTGTTTCGAGTGGCAAATACAAATATCCCTGTACCGCACCCACATCAATTCCGGCCGCCCGTCGCTGACTCCTGTCAAGCACAATATTCTTGATGTTAACAATAGTCTTCAGTGTAGCCAGCCAGGCCCCGTGGATTTGGGCTACAAGCCACTGGAGTTCGGCGAAATGGGACCGTGCTGATGGTTGGCAAGACGCCGCCGCACACTTTGTCACTTCAATTCGATAGGTCGAGAAATTCGTTATTGTTGCTGCCGTTGTTAATGGTTCTGCTGACACTGCCACACGCGAGTATGAATCGATTCCCAAGCGGAGGCAGTGGTTCCATCTCCGCCAGAGGCACCTCCGCCATCCCGGCACGACCTGTTTGCGGCCTACCAGGACAATATGTGACAAATGCCTTTGTCTTTAACTTGGTCGCTTCTGGCCGCCTTTCTGTTTATTTTTGCCTCGTGCTTTATTGTCATCCCTCGATTTGACTCTGGACCAAGTTGTAAGGAAGAAGCGCTGCATTGTTTGCCGATTTCCGAGGGATGATATTGCGCTTAAAGCTTGTGCTAAATTCCTAACTTTTCTGAATGCAATTCTTTCTTGTTTTTAATGGCTCAAGAATATAATGCCATTTATTCTTGAATGAATTAGGAAATAAAAACCGCAGCAATAACCATATATAACTCATTTATTATGACATAATTCGCATTTGTTATCTTCCAAAAACTAGTTAAATATCTTAAAAACTTCATATTTTGTCTTGTCATTAAGCCAGCAACTTCCCTATTTCCCTTTCGAAGCAACTGCAATGCAGCAAGAAGGCCATTTGTGTCACTCGTAAATTTGCAATGCCGGCAACAAGCCGCCAGTATTCGCATTCACATTTTATATGCTATTTCCTTCTCTTCAATTTTTTTCCGTTTCCTCTGCTCTCAATTCCCAATGCTGCCAAGTGGCAGTCATTGGCTTTTGCAGTTGGCTGGCCAAAATTGGGATTGCGCTTAAAAATTTCCCAAATATACTGCTGGAACTAGAGCCCAGAAACCGCACGCACCAGAGAATTTATGTGAGTCCCGAGACTTGACTTTTCCAGGGGACTCTTTGGCGCCGCAGCCAAGGACACTGAGACCAGTGTCGTCATTTCACCCAGTGACTATGCATAATGGGTACACAGAGAACAAAATGTATATAAAATAAAGATCTAAGAAAATATGGGCGTATTCTTACTGTATTGATATCTGACACGATATTTTGGTGTTGTTTTTATACGTGATAAATCGATCTCTTTGATCTATATAAAATATGTCTTTCCTCCTCCTTCCTTTTCAATAAAAAGATTTTTTTCAATATTTCGATATGATGTCGAAGAGTTTGGATAATAACAAACTTAGTTTTGCTAGTTCACAACCAATTATGAAAGTCGGTTAAGTTATCTTAATTTAAATATAATCATTTTTGATGATTGTTTATGGACAATAAATTAATTGCAATTTGAACCCATTATTTCAATCAGAATGTACATACCATGGGAGTTTTTCTTGAGCTCATCTCAAGCTAAGAAAAAACTTTTAAGGTAGAAGATAAGCCTTAAAAATCCGGTTAATGGCTTAACATTTAAAAGGTTTTTATACCTTTGACTTTAACCACTGACAGTGAACTCAAAGTTGCCGTATCTGACATTTAAAGTAATTCTACTGAACAGATTTCATTTTCATTTAACCCACCAATCTCATTAAGGCCCATTTACGGAAATTTCTTATTAATTGAGCCAAGAATGGGCTCCAGCTTTGTGTTGATTTATTCGCCCAGTGCGCTCATAATTTAAAAGCCAAGGACGAAAGGCCGAGGAGTCCTCGCCATGCTTTAAATGCCCTGATGGACTGAACGCTGTATTTTCGCACTGAAGCTTAAATTATGCAAGTTAATTTGCAGCCGCCTGAAAATGATGACAAGGAATTCCGCACACACACATACAGAGTGCACAGCAGTGCAGAACAGGAAGGGCCAGAACAGGCCAGGACTCCGGTGCTAGCAGCCTAACAAGAGTTATTTCCCACAGACCGGAAGTGAAGTCGACATAAATTGCGGTTAGAGCTAGTCTGCCCAACAGCTCCCTCCTCTTGCCTGGGGCACGTTGGCTATTTAATACATTACGACAGCGGTTCGGAGGGGGTCTAGGTAGGCAGGTCCTTGGATAAGGAACGACGTAACCTTTATGGGACTTGGCATCACGAGCTAAGATTAAAGTTCAAGACGTTTGCTTAAGCAAAAAGTCCATCACTGGTACGACATTCACTCTGTGATTTGATTGATTTATATCTTAAATTTCCCAAGACTTTACTTAACTATAGTAGTTTCTTTACAGCACATTTCTGTGTGGCTTGGTGCCTGCTGACTTTAGTCGGCTGTCAAACGCAGCTCCTTTCTCGACACCAAAAAAAGGAGAGAAAAGCTAACTTGTTGTTATTTGTCTGTGGTAGTTTCCATTTCATTTACAGTTGCAGTTCAAGTGGCAAAATAAGCCTGCATGCGAGTTTCGGCTGCTTGATTTCCCCAGGTGCCACACATGCATATATGTGTGTATGTTAAGCCCCTCAACTGAGACCCAGAATTTTGTATATTTTCATATTTCGGCCTTTTGTTTCTATCCCCGGGTTGTTTCCAAAAACCGCAAGTACCACACATAAAGTGTTCTGCAAAGCAAGTGTAAAAGAAAGTCTTGGTTTAGCCCACATTCATTTGAATGAGTTTTGGTTATAGTGGCTCTTTTCTGAAGTCATATTAAAATGGTTTAATAAATCGGTATTGTAATAAAATTATTGTTGGGTTAAAACGATTTAATTTTGTTTTATTTTTATGAGTAAATCATAACAAATCAATGTTATGAATTAAGGAAAAACAATGGGTAATATGTATTTTTTTATATAATTCTTTATCGTCTTGGCCTAGTTTCAATTTAATAAGCAATATATCAATAGATTATTATAAACTAAGTTTAGAATATTTTGTTTAAATTTAGAGCTGGAAGATTTTAGTGTACTTATTTAAAAAGAAATTTTAGAACTGTTTAAATGATTGTAAAAGCAATAAATAAAGCGAAAGCTTTACCCAAACTTCAATTTAAAAAATTAAAAAACTTTAATATAGTTTTCTTTAGATTAATTAAAGACCCAATTCAGTGGCAGTTCAACTGCAATTAATTTGCATAAATTATTGCGAAGCATTGGGATAATAACGAAGAAGAAACTTGGTGGAGGAAATGACTTAAGTGGCAGTTTATTCTCGATTTTCTTTTAATGAGGAAATAAAATGACAAACTCTTGTCCGCTTTAGTGGAGCTCAATTGTTTGATGAACTTTTAGCTTACTCGAAACCGTATGTGTGCCAAATTCGGTATTTAGTTGCCGTGAAATAATAAATCCAATAAAACAAGCATTAGCAGCGCCACATTTGCCGCCTAACAGAGGGCTTACAGACCTCGGTGATAGGTTCTTCAGAGCTCCTCATCATCGTTTTATTGTGTTGTGTTTTTCCTTTGACTTATATACCGCACGCGGTTTAGCTTCCCCTTTCTCAATGTGTCACCGTGAGTTCTCTAAGCCACTCAACTGAAAGACTAATCCACTTATGGTGGCTGCCGGGGAGCGATACCAAAATGTGCGGGAACAAAGAGAACTGATTTAAAGTCCAGCAGGGTCGTTTTTACCAACAGCTCAATTTAAATCACTGTGCCGGTGAATTGCGAATTCTGAAATTACAGAGTAACTTTTCCCATCACTTTTTCGGTCGCATTTTTTATACCGAAATTCCATGGCTCCTTTGAAAAAAAGAAATAAACCAAAAGGAACACAGAGCGCACTGTCCTTTGGTCACATGCACACACAGATTTTTTGTTAAATTTTTTGTGCTTATTTTTTTGGTCACAGAGAAGCGGCGTGAAGTCAAATTAATTACTCTAATTGACTGAGAACTAACAAAGCGAGTGCGCAGTGTGTCCAAAAGGAAACCTGAGAGAATTTTTTGAAAATGTGTTAAAGCTCGTTACACATACATTCGCCACGCCACACAGAAAAATGTGATAAAAACTCGCTTTCAAATGGAATATGTATTCACAGATGCAATTTTTTATCGCGACGAACTAAATGTCACTGTCTAATTAATGTCACATGCCCTCTCCGAAAATGGCATATATTTCCTAGACCCTTGTTTAGAAGCTAACTATTTTATTTTAAATAAATCTAAGAGCAAAACCTATTTGTGAATCTGATATATGCTTGAAAAAAGGATGATGTAAAATAATTTGGTTGGTCTAGTTTATAAATTCATAATTCATAAATTTCTTCTTTCTGTTACAATTATTTACGGTTGACAATAAGTTATCATTACTCGATAGGTAGTGGGTTCTAAATTTTGAATACATCCTGCCAGGAAATTAATAAATTTTCTATGCTTCACAATTTTGAATACCAGCAATCTGCACTTCATATTTGCAGCACAAAGCATCCAGCATGTCTCCGTCCCCCAAGAGATTTTACCTTCCAATTAGTTGCTGAAAATGGATGCACCAAATTGTCATATCGATTGCCATATTCACGTACCATATGGCTCACGTAAATTCCCATTCCCCCATTGCTGGAATCCGCATTAATTACTTGCTCCCTCCCCCCAGCTCCCGAAATGCCTGTTGGGAAATCAACAACGCAAATTTTCGCCGAAAAAAAGATAATGAAAGGCATTGGAGAAAGGAAACCGAAATTGAATTTCGGGAGCTGTTGCCGCAAAAATGCTTTTAATTCGGACCGAATGCGATGAAGTATACGCCATGAGCGCCAAAGGGAAGATGAGTCGCCGAGCGTATATCATAATTAATGTTAATTGCCTGATTGAATGCCTGGCCGGCAATCCCACTATCCGGCCTCATCGCCACTCCACTTCAATGCCCTTATTCGCGTCCGTTTTAACATTAAGTCGCGAGACTGACAGCACTTCTTTCGGCCCTCTTCAAATGGGCATTAACACTCACGCTAGTAAATTATATTGCACAATGCTGAAACAATATAAAATTTAAATTTATTTCCAGACCCTCTCTACCAATAGAAGCAATATTAAAATTTGAACATTGTGTTAAGCAATTTCCTAATAATCTTTTATTTTTGTCTTGGAAAAGCTCTATGTATTTTACAAATCTGCACTGTGACATTTCAAGAGTGAAATTAAAAACTCATTAATCTAATACAGTCGACTCGTTAGCATTATCGATTTATGTGGTAATTAGTGGCTATTTTTTTAGCTGACATTTGATTGCTGGACCGTGTGCAAGGTCTACGCGATACAAGTATTATTTATAAGCTATAATTACATTGTCATTAATATTAATTGCTCTTAATAGGAATTTAAATGATAATAAAATATATTTTAAAATCCTGTTCAATTGCCAGTGGAAGCCTTAGGAGGTATCTAAAAGAATCTAATGGCCAGTCAACGATTTAAATCATTTTAAAAAATTAATAATGAATAAATTATAGTTAAACATGTTTTTTATTAGCTATAGACAGCCCACTAATACATACACAATATCTATAAAACGTTGAAGTGTTTTTTTAGAGTTAAATTTTTTATTAACGAGTGGATGATTAATAAATACGTTACCTTAAAATAGTAAAAATAAATGTATTTTTTGTTTGAAGCTTATAACGATTATACATTATTTTCTGCCATTTTTCACTCTGAAATGGACTTTGGAATGGACCTCCATCATGATAGAATGTAAGTTTGTAAATATCCTCTTTAAGGCCACGAGAGGCTATTCAAATCACCTGCATTTTAGATGATCAACACACGTGTGCTCATAAAGGCCTGGCTGAACGTGGCTTGTTTTCTCTCGTGTTTCTGATTTAGTTGCCTTTTATGTACGGTATTGTGGGTGGCCAGAAGGTCGCCTCACCTCAGCTATAGGTTAGTGGGAGAAGAGGTGCAATGTTTAGCACGTATGAACGATAAGGTGAAGCCTCATTATATAAGAACAAAGGTTCGGAGACTAAATTGCGCTTTAAGGAGGCTATTAAAGGCGGGGCAATGACGTGGTCTCTGTGCGAACGATCATAGCAGTATGTGCGAGGTAGGGCTTGTCTGCACTATGTGATAATTACTTATTTATATCTCTCAAAACACACGGCTCATTCCGGCAGCTGCAAACTCAGTGCATACTTTGCGGTGCCCCCGAGGGGGAATGTACACACACTTCAAGTGCAGAGGCAGGAATCTGAGGCAGGCTAGTAAGGAACGAGGGAAATGCGAAGTTCTGGCCGGGCTTCCGAAATTTCACCTGCTCTGCAGACAGCAATCAATCTGGTCGAGCTACTCTCGTATCTACTTCAATGGTTCAGGCCCAATCAGTTGCCAATTGGCCGTGTAATGTGGCTTCTTTTATTTTTGGCTAGTTTGCTCAACGTTCTCCTCCCTTGTGGTAGCTGCTGGCTACGTGAGCGTTTTACCAATATATGTATGTTTAAACAAATTTTCCGTAAGAGCTTCCTACAAATCCACTTGGGCTTTTATACACTTTTCCAGCATTTTAAACTTAAATCAATGTGTGTGAGCACTCGAACTACTGCTCAAAGAGAAAACCTCAGCCTCCGTTTTGTGATTTACGTCCACAGAAGTAAGCGCAGTGACAAGTTGAGTGAAAAACAGTTTATCCACAACAAGGCCGAGAATTCTTTGATGCTTTTTCATAAACCAACTGTCTGTCTGGCTGAGTTTAACTTGCCACTTGCATAACACTCAGGTGTGAAATTTCACTGAAAATCCAGCCAGCCTTTTCTGCTTCTCTTATTGCTCCTGTCACTGCCAGACTCAGTCGTATATGGCATCTCAGGCAACTTTTGTTTGCATTTTTGGCGTGTCAATGACATTTAATGGATACTTTAATCCGTTCATTCTGAATTTTATTCTGAAAAATAAATATTATAAAGGACTCTTGTTCTTTTCCAATAATTTAACAAGCAAATGAAAAACTGAAATGGAACTCACTTCAGAAAGTCTTTGCAGTGACAATTTGCAGCTAAGAATATTTTTAGTTTATTCCAGAGATAATATCTTTCTTATTTATATTTATCAGCCATTTATTCTAACGTTATAATAGTTTATATATAAACATATTTTATGATAAAGTCTTCAAAAAATCTATATTTTAACGCTGCAATAATTGTGCTATAAATCGATATTCTTTTTTAAATGTCATCCCAATAATAGTACATACAAAAAATATCTTAAAAATTATTATAAATATAAATAAATAAATAAAATCAATAATATAGATATTATGAAATTAACAGTGATGTTTTTTCGACAAATCAGATAAGATTTGACAAAGCTTACAAAATTTTCGATATAACTGTTTTTTCCCCTTTTGTTTTTCTCTGGACCTACATCCCTAAGGTCCCTGTATAGTTGATTTTCATGTGGAAATTTATTAAATAAATATTTTAAAATTTAAATACATCCTTATAACAAACGCACGTTTACTTGTTCACCATTTCATGGCACATCGCTCTTGACCGTCTTGGCCTTGTTTCCTCTCATCTTGGCTTGTCATGTGAAATATTTGCCGAGGCGTCGAATCTCCGCCGTGCATTTGGGCAATTCTCGAGCCCCAGGAATTTCACTTTCACAGCATTCAGCGCTGTCGGCGCCAGTAATCCCGGCCCTAGCTGCAATGAATTCCTCGGATTTTTCAACGGAGTGTGGTTGCCGTTGCACTGGCATTGCACAACAAGCGCGGTTTGGGGCCAGACCCAGGAAC
Source organism: Drosophila ogumai (assembly GCA_018904815.1). Taxonomy (NCBI): domain Eukaryota; kingdom Metazoa; phylum Arthropoda; class Insecta; order Diptera; family Drosophilidae; genus Drosophila; species Drosophila ogumai. The sequence continues at coordinate 53,028 of JAEIIJ010012235.1, read as the reverse complement.
AGGAGCAGGAACGTTGTAAGAACCAAGACCCTGTGAATTTATTGCCCTCGCCGCCAAAGTGAAACATAAAACGACGTCATTAAGTTATGTCGGCGCTTCGGTTTGCGGCAAAAAAGTAAGTACAAAAATGTGGAGGAAAGGTAGTTTGGCAAGGACTTGAAATGGTTTCTGTTGAATTTTCAGTTTTGCGATTGCTTCGCAGTTTTTGTGTGTTATTTTTTTTTTTATTTGGGTGTCAAGAGGAATTGAGCCAAGTTGAATGCAGTACAATGCGTTGATATTTCAATAGATTATGCGATAGTCATCAAAAGAAAAAAATATATGGGTTACAAGTGGAGCATAAATAACATCGATAATGGTTGACTGGGTTAAATTAAGATGGTGTTTGGGAAAACCTTTAATCTTCATCATTTGCATATTTTTGTTATGAATAATAAATTATTATGAGAACGATTTTAATGATTAATGCCTACAATTACTTAATTGGGGATGTACATACACATATCTAGAGAAAATTCCAATATGATCTATAGACATCAATATGTATATTCATATCAATTTTGAAAACTTTATAATATCGAACCTATCAAAATTTCGCATTTAAAATAAAGCCAACTATTAATAGATCTTTATTTTCTGAAACCCCTAATTTTAATACAATACTGATAGAATTCTCCCTTAAATAATGGAATGGAAACAAAACTTGGAGACCTCTGCAAAGTTTTTTTATGCATCAAAAAAGTATTCACTAATTATAGAATGTGTTTAGATAAAATTTTAATTTTAAGACAAAAACTCCTGGAAAGGTAAAAGACCACTCTATAAATTCAAATTCGAAATACAATTAAATCTGATAAACAGGAGCTCGGATATCCAATCGATTGATGCCTAAAGGCAGCTACTGCTCCGAATGGTAAATGTGAAACTGCTGTTTTACTCTTTTTTGGCAGACATTAAAAATGCAATGGTTAAAAAGAGCTGCCAGCTAGCCAGCCAGGTTCGCTGCACTGTGTGTTCTTATCCCGGCCTCACCTCTGGCCTCATTGTGTCAGTGTGGCAAATTTTGGAGTGCTCGAGTTACGGCAGCGCAGATTGCGCGGGCGGGCAGGACTTGGGAGTTCCCCTCGCCGGGGGCTGCTGCGGTCATTTCAAGAGTCAGATGTCGACTGCAGTTCCATTGGGGTAAAGTTTTATGCCAATCAGCGAACACCAGCAAAAACGAACCAAAAAAGTTTAAAATAAAAGAATCAAATTCTAAAAGCCTCAAAATTGTTTGGTTCTGTTTTTCTGGTCCGCGGGGAGCCAATTGTTTCGCGTATCGTTGTGGAAATAATGAATGAATCTGAATTGCTTTATCGCGAAAGCTATGCCAGTGCTTCGTTCAATTGGCAAAAAATAAAAAAAAAACGGCAACGTGATTCTGTGACAGTTTTCCACAGACCGTTAACCTACAATTTTTTTTTTTATTTTTAAGTTTTCCATATGTGGCTGAATGCCGTTTGCCGGACTGGTGTGGATGTGCGACTTTTAATTGCGGTGACCGAAACATTTTTATGCACTTTCCAACGAATTTTTAGTGAAATGCAAATGCAAAAGCAACAGCTAAAAATATTTGCATTTATACTTTTAAGTGTTCTTGTTGTGAAGAGAGATAAATGAATGCGAATGTTAAAATGTCAATATTTAAAACCTTTACACAGAAAGTTGTACTCATTTGTGAATTATTAAAAGACTTATTTAATGCATACATTTTGCTCTTGAGGATTAAAGCAAAGATTTGAATAGTAATACTAAATTAAAACCCATCTAAAGGTAGTTTCTAGATTTCTCTTTTGGTTATCAAAGAAATCGAGAAAGGAAAACGATACGTATTGAACCCAATCCTACAGCATTCTTCTCCTTAAGTACCTTTTGTAATATTTAACATGTAATCTAATAAGCAGACCAATAACCTCTAATTTCCGACATTGAGTTTCCCAGCTACCAGAAAAAATCGGAGCTCTTTGCTTTCCTCCCCGTCTGCGCCTTCTCTTGGCCATATTTTGTAGTCGGCGAGCTTAGGTCATGGAATTTATGATTAAACAAGCTGTCAATATGCTGGGCAACTATTAGCCGAGGAATTTCTGGGGCGTCGCCAGCGGAAGGAAGCTCCCGGTGGAGATACAGATAAACGGCTAAACGGTCTTGGGTCGCCAGCTTAGGCAGTCGAAATCGATTTCGGGGGGATGAAGTTGGCTAAGATGCTGCTGGCAATTTACGCGACCGACAACTTTCTAAGCCAGAAATTATGTGCAACGGCCTGGGGACTGGGGTAGGGCGGGTAGGGAGCGAATAAAAGTTTGGCGACGTCTTCCTCGGTTCCAGTTCAGTTCTGTGTGCTTGGTCGAAAATTGCATTTCTATGCAAATGCCATACAGTCAATGGCTTTGTCACGACTTTGTAAGTAGTTTGGCCGGAGAGAAAAATCCGAACCACACGAGGGAAAAGAGATTTGTGAGTGCCTGACAAATTTGGTTGGTGATCAACAGTTAGGCCAAAGTTGCCACCGTTAAGTTGGCTGGCTTCTCCGCCTCCCCGTCGCCGGGCATAAAGCCAATCACCATTAGTGTAATCGCCTTTGGTATTATGTATTATCGAGCTGCACTCCCGTCAAAGTCGTTTCGAGTCCCATCTCCCGCATAAATTAAACAGGTTCAAAAGGACCTGGTTGTTGTTGCCGTCGCTGCGGTAGCTTGACCCTTTCATTAGGCCCTGATTGCTGTTGTTGTAGGCAGGAAAGGCGTCAAGTTGTGGCTCTGATTCGAATTCTGTTTATTGACCAAGCTAATCACTGAAGCCGGCCGACCTTGCCTTTGTTGCTGTCGAGTTGAGGATGCTGCTGTTGTTGGAGAGGTCAGTGGCTGCCTGCTGCTTTCCTTGTTTGCGATAATTTAGTGATTGTCGGGACAAGGACTTGGTCTCCTACTCATTAATTAAAATTCCGCATGCCTAATTGGAGTATCTGGCTATATTCTAGCATTATAAGGTATATATATTCATATATATTTCATCAGCTTAATCAGAAGTCCAACTCTTGTAAATCATTTATCAACGAAGACTTTCCTATTTATTGCAACTGTCACAAAAGTATGGGCCAGCACATTGTACAACTTGTTAGCAAAGAAACCATTTCCGGCTTTCATCTATCGCATAAAACAACCAAAGTTCTTCTTTGCCTTTCTGTACGAAACCATGTCGCCACAAAAATGTATCTGCAATCCGTTCTAAGCTAGCTCATCGATTGATTGCATCTCGTACACTTTCCGGCATTCCGCAAAGTTTGTTTGCATTGGCAATTTCACTGCCATGGATGCAATTTGCGTTTTGCATTTTAATGATGTCATGTGGCCCCGCCCCCAAGCACATATCCAACCATTTTCCCCATTCTTACCCACACTGCCAGCTTCCTTTCTGAAAGTTTCGAATGGCATTCACCTCAACCCAAACCACGCTCCAGTTACGATGTCTGCACTGAGTGACATTTGTCAATTTGAATGCAAGTAGCTGACAGGGAAAACCTCTACAAACCTCGCGACTGACAGCTCTGCATTTGTGGTGATTTAGTTGAAATTCAGTTTTACAACTAATGTCCTTTCTAAGTAGTTACAAAATCCTCTACCTATTTATATATTTATTTTGCGCTATCTAATTTCCATATAAATAACTCTAATTGAAAAACTTTTGTTAGTTGTTTGAATCCAACGCGCTCAAAAATCACACAAACTAAAATTCCTAAAACACAATCCTTTGATGTGATTCCTAGTTCTTTGTGTGCGCTCCTCTGCAAAAGTCAATAAACAGTTTTTTGTGAAATTTGCTCTGCTTTCAAGTATTTTTTTTAGTTCTTCACAGTTTTCACAACCGCCCTCGGTCATTTTTCCAAGAGATGTGTTCTTTTTCCTTAACGAAAAACTGGTAGAGATTGGGAGAAAGTTGAATTTATTTAGCTTGCAGATTTGTTTGCCTATTTGTCTGATTGGCTTGTGTTGTTTGATAAAAGCCTTTCGCATGGGGAATTCAATTTCTATGAAATCGGCCGCCGGGCACTTAGCTGCCAATTCAATTTATATACAGGAGTAGCATGCCCATATCAATTCGATATTTTTCAAAACTGGGGCTTGGTAGGTATGCCTGTAAGGTGGGAATTAAATCAGAGAGAGAGAGAGAGAGAGTTTCCATTCAGCCAAGGTTTCAGCTCACAACTGGCAGTGAATCAATCTGGTGGCCCCTCTTACTCTATTTAATTGAATAAAATAGTAGTTGTATTTCTGATTCAATATTATTATCATTTTGCTTTTAAATTTAGTAAATAATTAATTAAGTATTTTTTTCCACTATTTGATTAACCTAAATGTCCCTGATTGTACATAAAAGGAAGAAAAATTTAGCAGCGCTTCCAGCAATTTCTTTAGCTATCCCAGAATCCCGAAAACTCCGAAAATTCCACGCAGTTTGCGTTCAATTATGTGAAGTGCAGCGCTAAAATGCTTGCAGAAGATATATACATATATATAACATATATATACAACTATGTGTGCAGACTTTTAAAGCTGAAACGGAGTCGCGTTTTAAATACAGTCTGCCAGGCGCAGTTGAGCAAAAAGTTGTCAGCTAAAAATTAGGCACGAATTGTGGGCAATTTGTCGTGGCATGAAAACATGGCACAAGCCCCTTAACCCCATGTGTGTGTATGTGGGCAAATATTTCAACTTGGCGGGATCGTTTGGGGTCATGTGGCGACTTCGGAGGCGGCAGGATGGGAGCGGACTTTGGCTAATTGTTGCAGAGCTCGCGGCGTTTTTTCTGTGGTTCTGTTTGCACCTTTCGGTCTGCTTCTATTTCTTCTATTTTCCAACTGTCAGCTTGCTTTCTCTTCTCATGTTTTTTCTTCTTGTTTGCCCAAGCGCCCGTCGCGTTCTTCCCGCCCACTTGCCTTTTTTATAGTCCTTTTTTAATTGCCTGGATTTCTGCACTCGGGACTTTTCTGCCTGAAGTTAACTCGCAGCTCCAGCTCTTTAGATGGCTGGCATTAGTTTTCTCCTTCGCATTTGAATGCGCCTGAAATGTTTGTTGGCAAGTTAGCCACATCCCCCTTGGCCACCATCATAAGTGCCTTCAAGCCCAGCCAGCCTCTGTGGTCCTTGTAATCGACTTCTAATTACTTAAGCCAGTTGTATGTTTAACTATGCAGCATTATGGCCGCAACGTGGCCGCCAATCCGGCTGCAATTATTGAGACGCGAAAGCGCAACGGATTAAGCATGTAAACTAAGGAGGAGCAGGAAGATAAGGAGGCAGCTGCGAGTAGAATCCACTTTTTAAATATTCCCTTTGGCTGTTATCGTTTCGGCCTAATTAATTGTAAGTGCTTGAAACAGAAAGCAGCATTCATTACATCTTGTTGAGTTCCAGGGAGGTAATTGCCGCTTGAGGCCACAGGAGATGAGTTAACGATTGAGGCGAACTCTGATCGCCACAAGACAAATCCGAAAAGAATATTTAAATATATAATACATTATATAAAACACTAGAAATTCATATTTTAAAGCCCTTTAACAATTTCAAAAATGAGTATTTTAACCATACTCTGCGATTATCTCCCTTAGATAGTTTTTGATCCTTTACTTACAAGACCTAGTACCTCCTACATACTCAGGGACTTTCTTTTGTAACCGTTTCAATTTGAAAACATCCTTTTATATACTTTTCAGTAAATGCATATACCCATTGCTGCTGTCTTCACTTGCCGCAAGCCCACTCAGCTGGCAACATCATTGAGGCACGACGAGGCCAAGGGATGAAAGAAATTTGTGCCATACCTGCTAATAAACCGTAATAAACTGATGTCCTTTGGGCGGTACATGCACCCCACGCTCACGTGTCTTTCGCCTTCCATCTGGGATAATCCCCGTCGCACGTCTCCTTTACCAAAAGCATACGACAAACATTTAATCTGCACACAGACACGCGCTTAAACTTAACAGCAAGAACAACAGCGCAGCAACGGCCACATTTTCCAGCTTTTCTTTTCCAGGCTGCAGCCAAGAAAAGGGAAATAAAAAGAAGCAAAAATGGTAGAATTAAGACCGGAGACGTGGAGCAGCGGGGAAGCTTTTGTAAAAATTATGCGCCTTGTTTGGCGTTTTGGCATCGTTGCCGAGCAAAATACACACGGCAGATGATTATGAGATCACTTTGTGTGTGACGTGCTGGGAAAGCAGAGTTAGCCACGCCCACATCTGCGCTGATTTATCCTCCCCGCCTGCTCACCTGTCGCCCAACGCCATCCTTCCTATCACTTGCTGGGAACGGGCTTTAATAAAAATAAATGTTACTTGTAATAATTTCTTGCACGTCTCCTGCAATTTTCTCAACATTCTCAGCAAGTTCCTTATTCTTGCTATTTTTTTTAATAATTTCTTTAACGGGTACATGGAAGAACTAAGAATATTTTAAGGAATGAAAAGTTTTAATATTTACAGAATTTAAATTCTATAACACTTTTAATTCTTTATTATATATATTTTTTTAAAAACAAACAAATTTGGCTGAAGCTTCTTTCTTTGTGATAAATAAACAAATGGCTGAATAACTTCACCTGGTGATATATATATATCGTGGAGGTCTCAAATAATATCAATATAAAATTGTTTTGAAAACGCAGAAAAAAAAAACAAATATAATAAAGGTCGCATCCACAATCCTATGTGTAAATATTTTTTTACACCGCTTAAAGACTCATTTGTGCTTTGCATTTAAGTCGTGTGTTTCTTGGTCTTACTCGCGCTTTGAAGACCCCGCGCACAGAGGGCTGAACAGGTGTCGAGTGGGTGGGCAGGGGGAACCCCACTTCCCGAACCAGTCAACACTTGTCTGTTGCTTACTTCCTGTCTGCTCCATTGTGCTGATGAGACGTCTGCCCTGTCAGAGGGCCGAAGGGTGAGGCACCATCAAGGGGAGTCCTTTCCGAGTCCTTTGTGGAAAAGGAAGAGTGCATAAAATATTAATAATTGCACGCGTGGTGGTAATGAAAATACATACAAAAACATAATGCATACATTTTGGGTTAATAATATCCTGGCAGGCGCTAAATTGGAGATGGGTTGGCATCACCATAATGTGGCATAATGATGAGGCCGGGTGAGACGCAGATTTTGGCGGGGGAGTGACTGCCAGCTCTGGGTTTATGATGATTGAAGGGCAATCAGAGGAAGGCAAGTGGTGGCAATGACCTTGACTTTTGTGATATATTTCTCGGACTGGGAATTTATCAGCCATACTTGGGCTGAAGAAATATGAAGAATGTTTTTATAGTTTTAATTAAAAAAGTATATATTTATATACATAATAAATAAATAACATTATTTTTAAAAATAAAAAAAAATAATAAGCTTATGGGACAATTAGTAAAGAATATGTATATTATCCTGTTATCCTCGTGCTCAAGCACCGAAGCCAAGAATAAGAACTAATTTAAAAACTCGTTATGCTCGTTGACGAAAATAGCTTTTCCTGCAGGACTCATTTCTGGGCAGGTGCGTACGCTGAATGCCGTACATCATTGGCCTGACATAAATGTATAAAGGGATCTAAGGCCGTCGGTCTGACAACCGACTGACTTGTCTGGGAGTTTATTTGAAAGTCCTGGGATTGACAGGCGGTGTGTTAGGTCCTGTCAGCTTCCTTTCCTGCGAGATTACAGCCATAACAAGGTTATTAAGGGAGGCTCCGTGACGTACATTGTAAAGCGATCCAGTGGCGAAATCTTGCTTGAAAGTTTTCAGTAATTGACACTTATTGACTAAACCACCGGCGTCTTGGAGACTTCGCATTAATCACATAAACTTTGATTAATTCTAAGGGCGCCGACCTCTTGGCTTTATTAGCTAATTACTGGCTTTGAAGGATGCCGTTGAAGACTCGCTGCCATTAAAGCCAGACCTCCTGACCTGACCTTGAACTTTGTGTCGCCACCGCGTCGCCCATAATCGTCAACAGCGAAAACAACAATTACTAGACGGAACTTTTTTTCCTCCTGTTGTCAGTTTCACTTTTCGTGTTCACAGTTTTTCCCGCAACTTTTACTACTCCTTTAGCCATCCTTACTGCCTTCCCTCGCGTTTTGTTTTTATAGTTGCCCCTCTATGTCCTTTTTTATATGTTATTCCAATTCAAATTTAAGTGTGCCGGTGCTTTGGGGTTGCCCGAAACTCGAAATTGTTGCCACTGCAATGGGTGTGGAAACTTTGTGGAAGCCCCCTGGATGCCACCCCTCTTTGTCAGTGTCCATTTTTCAGTTTTGTTTTGTTTAGTTGGTTTTTCATTGCACCCCTGGGCAAAGGCAAGGGTTGTTATTTCTTGTTTTCATTTTTTATTGCAGAAAAGTGGCGATTTAAAGTTTAATTGTTGCCTTTCAGAGTTTAAAAATTCTTTACAATTGAGGCCATAGAAATGTAATAAAATTGGTATTTATTTTTTTTGATTATCATCCTTCATAGAATTTTAATAATATCTTATGTTTTGTGGTATATTATAATATTTTATGAAAGTTCATTAAATTAGCAATAAGGCTTATTTTTTTTTTATTTTTTAAATATCTTTTTCGCTGACAGATTTTCTATCATTGCCATCCATCTATTTATTTCAAAGGTATCAAATGCTCGGAAAAGCTTTAAAGTGTTGAAGAATTAGCTAAAGGATATTTTCGAAGGATATTTTTAGCACAGAAGCTGTTAAGATAGATATCATGTTTAAGTATTAGCTAACGTTTTTTTTTTAGGGGTAGGTAAAGCTTTTAGCACATACTAGGTTACGAGAAAAATAAAAGCTATTACATACATGTAAGTTTATTAAAGTAATCTTTGTGTATATTATAAATTAATGGGTAAATTTACAAAAAATTATATATTTTCATATACTTGAGTATTTAAATAACCATTTTAAATGATCTATATACTAAATTATTAATTAGAGATTTATAAAATATGTTTAGCCTACTAGAATGAGTTATATTATTGCTTAAAAACCTTATCATTTAAGTGTTCTCGATACAATAAGCCTGTGTTCACTTGAGCTCACACTGAACGACCCAGTAATTTAATAGCATTTGCATGCAACCAATTAATCCTTCAAGTGCGAGCTCACACATGCAAAGCCTACTGGGCAGGAGTTTGATAAATTAATAAATGCACATTTATGCACAGTTTGTGCACTGTTCTAGAAATTGTGAATTAATGCAAGCAGAAATTGATGCTACATAGAATTCTAAGTAATTTTCACAAAGTTACAATCTAATTTTCTTTTCTAGTAATAAAAATATATATTATAAAATATATTATTTACACATAATAAATTCAATTGCATATGTGTTAATAAATTAATTCTTTCAATGTACATTTTAATACTAATAATTTTATAATCCTCAATTAAAGTATATATTTTATCATATTTTTCTCTCTAGTGATTATTAAAATATTTATGCACAAGTTATGCATCGCCATTTATGCACACTTGCGTGCACTTTGTTGTTCCAGTTGGGGAACTAAAATAAAATCGCTGAGCATTAACCGAGGAAGGATTGCAACTAGGCGACAACATTCACCCTCCCATAACCCAAATATGAATACAAACACGCAGCCCTTTAAGAATCCTTACACGCTGTGCTAGTAAGTCATATTTCATTTAATAAGTTCAACTTAGGGTTGATATAAATAAACAAAGAGCTCGAGTATATATATAAAAAAAATGTTGGCACGACGGATATTGCCACGGAAGTGGAATCAGGGCAAATGTCGCCAACAAGGACATTGAGTGCATGAACAGGGCAGCGCAAGCAACCCGCCTCCACTCGAGGAGTCAGCAGTGTATCCGGCCTGTTGTTGGCACTTCCGACGGCAGCTGTGGGTTAATCTGCTTCAATTAAGTCCGTTTATTTGAATTTAATTGCTTTCCGTGAGCGCCTTTAACCGTTCACCGGTCTAGAAGTTTCTGCGTAACCAAGGACGAGGACCTGGCTTAAGCTTCCACAGCCTCTGGCTGAATTTTTTTTCAAAGGACTTTAGGTCCGTCTAGGCCAGGTCATCTACTGGGATGCCATTTGTGGGATCTAATTGAGGGTTAATTGCAAAGAACTAGGATTTATTACTACTATACATAGTCCTGTTAAAAATGAGGTCTCTGAGAAATCGAATAGTGTTTAAATTTTCACAAGATTAAAAGGATTTTTTAAGACAACAAAAATTGTGATTTGTTGCGTTAAATCTACATATAAATAATAGAGATGAAGAGAAGTTTGAAGTTATATATTTTTGACTTGAAAAGTTAGAACAGATTTTATATTTATACAAAATATTATTTGCCAAGAATAGAAATACATAAAAGGACAGACTAGTTTTTTTGTTTGAAAAAAAGTATTAGAAAGTATTTTATGAAGTGTTTTGTTATTCCGAAAAGTAAATCAAATATTCAAGCAAATATTAAATATTTTTAAAATCACTTTACAGCTTCAATGAAATGAAAAGTATTTAAACATATTTTAAAGCTCAAAAGCCTGAATTTATGCGTACAAAGTGCTCCCTGCACAAGACTCTGGGTGATTTTTCAGTCGCTTAAATCATGGCGTGTGCCTGTAAATGCGACACACGTGCATTGGCTCTAGTGTGCGTGTGCCTTTTGCTAATATTAGGCGAAAATGTTAGAGTCCTTTAGGTGTGTATGTGTGTGTGAGCTCGTTCATTTGTTCGGCAAACTTTTTTTGCCGCTCCTCCGAGCTTGTTCTGGTCTGCATAATTACACGGACGTGAGCGCTTTAAACTTCATGCACTCTCAGGCTGCTCCATAAAACCCATTCACTATCACTTTCACGCTCCGCAATACCGGGAAAGGATGGGGGTGGGGCAGACAAAATGTTTACGGCGGACTTTGTTCATTAGGAAATGCACAAACAAAAAAAGTTGATGTTTTTAAAATTTAATTTTTTAAATTTTAAAAAATCTTGGAAGTTGAAGTAAATGTCAGCATTATAAATTAAAATTTAAACTGTATTGTAAGCAGAATTGCTTCATTAGTGGTTTATATATTTATAAAAAACGAGAGGATAAAATTGCTAAAATAAAAATAAATTCGGCTGCATTTCTGAAATGAGAATTGTCACTCTTATTACTGACTAAATTTTTGTTAAAAGGCATAAATCGGTCAAAATATGAGTAATATGCCACCGCAAGGGAATAGCTTCCATTGTTAAAAGGACTTTACTCCAAGGAAAAGCCACATATCAAATGTTAAAGCCTCTGTAATTGCTGTGGTCAACCTGTACATTTCACTTTGAAGCTACCTGTAAATTTCCTACGGTTGACAAGTTAACATGCACAGTGTCTTAGAAGTGATTGACAGCGAAATGAACGATGAAGGACTGCAATCACAAGGATTCCATTGAAATATGGAATATCTGTGTTTAATTATTTCTCTTGAAAGTATTAAATTACTATAAAGTATATTTTTGTTACTAATTTCAGGTAGTCTTTAACACGTGAAACTAAAATGTACCTCAATAAACCCTGTAATAGATTTCTGGGGATTGTCGCTGTAATAATTTGATCATTAAGTTGAACTTAATAAGTTCTAAGGATATATATTCTCAGCTTCTCTTTGCTTCTAAAGTCAAACAATTCTTTTTAAGTTCTTTTAATGTAATAACTTAATAGGTGTTACTGAAAAACTCTTTTATTTTTTTCTGTGCACCTCCGCTAATATCTCCACCCCCCGAGTGCACTTTATGCAAATGTGTTCGGGCTGTACATTAGCTTGTCCAGACAGCAGTCAGCTGGCGCAACTACACTCCCGCTTTCAGTTTCATTGTTTCAGATTACGCTGCGTATACGTGATGCCAGTACAGTGAGTATGAGTGCCTTCAGTGCCTTTTGGGTCAGCACGAAAGAACTTTGCAACCGCTTTCAACGCACTTTCGACCCACTGTGACATAATTTTGTGTTAGCCATTGTTTACATTAAATTACAACGCTTCTCCCCCCTTTTCCGGACGGCCATTTAAGTCGTTTGCGGTTTGCGTTGGGATTGTATTTCGCCGACAGCTATATAAACTATTACGCGTAATTAGACTGACTTTTGTGGCTGGGATTAGTTTCATTGCCGTTGCCGTGCCGAAGGCATTAGCGTAAATTGAATGGAAAAATTTGCCTGCGGCCTTCTTCTTTGCCAGGTGACAGGGCTTAGCCGAGTCCTGATTTACTTTATGGTGATTAGACAAATTGTTTCCGGCTCCTTCAGGTTTCTAAAACAGTTTCCCTTTGCCTGTTGCCGCTTGTCGCAATACTTTAACCCAAAAACCTCGAACTGCAAGCAACATACTGAAGCTTTGGCTGAAGTTGAAATGTAATTATATACGCATCTTCATGCACAATCCTGGCTAGGATTTTGCTGAAGGTGGTTATAATCCCACAGACACACTCCAAAAAGCATTTTAAGCAGGGACTTATGCAGAATGCACGAAGGCAACTCATTGCACACAGGCAAACCAGACTGAAACTGAGGATGGCAGCACGGACGAACTTAGTGGCATACATATGTTCATGCGGAAAACGGACAACAAATTAAGATTTCGGTAGTATATATTACAGTCTCTCTGTGAAGGCAGAGCAGGGGAAGAGTCCTTTAGAGGCCTTTCCTGCCCACTCCCGGTTAATGTGGTTATCAGAGGTAATTTTCAGTCCGGTCCTGGCCCAACTTTCTCTCCTTTAAAACCCCTGGAAATATTTAATCATCAGCAGAGCGCCTAAAAGCAGCCGCATAGGCACATCCATGTGTGTCGCTCGCACTCGTAGCACACTTTGTAGCTGTGGGCCTGGGCTTTATATATGTACACAAAGCGCTGGGAACTCGGTTCCGATGTGCGCGAAAGTGAGTGAACATTACACGCAAGTCAAATAAAATTGTGCGCTGCATACACGCTTATGTGCACGGTTACTATGTGTATGTGTGTTACACACACAAAAAGGCGCGCATAAAAAGCGTCTTCAAAATGCGCCCGGAAATTGTTGCATGTGACATTCTGCTGTACTAGGAGATCGGGTCGTGCTATTGTTTAATCTTGGCGAAATATAATTATTTAATTTTTTACATTTTAAGAATAAAAAGGCTTAGAGTCAAACTATATGGATTATAGGAAATCAAGAAAAATAAACTAAATGTCCATCATAATGTCCATCTGAAGAGCAGAGGCTATTTCTAGAGATTGTTTCATATATAGAAATGTATGGACGTTGTAAAGTCCTTGTTTTGATCGTATTTAGCTAATGGTTGAAACTATAGGTTCTTTTGTGTTATAATAATTATTTAAATTTATTAATAAGTATATAAGGAGCTACAGAAAATTTATTTATATTTTTCCCCTCTAAGGGATATATTGAAAGTTTATTTTAATAAAAGTTTTATAGAATCAGACATAACTTTCATTTCACTTTATGTGGAGATATGCCTCAGCTGAAGTTCAGGTTTTGGCATTAGCCATTGTGCCAGCGAACGTGTGACAGTGTGTTTGCACGTGCGGTTTTTGCAGTTGACAGTACACACACTGGCAGGGCTGTACACACTCTCACACACAGGGGCGGGCTGGCAGGGAAGCGCACAACTCAGGACGGCACGCAAAACACATTTCATTTACGTTGGATTTTCCACGGCAGGGAGGACGGAGCCTCACTGTTTATAAACTGCCTTCTGCGGCTTTCCAAATACCTTGCATCAATGTTGTGGACTAAAAATAAAATGATTTCTAGCCAAGTTTGTGTTGACATTGTTGAGGGTTCAGAGGCATTTAAGCGTACAATTCCGTTTAGTTCTCAGCCAGCCGGCAATGCCATAAAAATGAAATATAAAATACCTAGACAACACTAGAAAGTTGAAACAGCAACATGACACAAGCAGAAAAGTGTCACTGAAATTGAGAAGAAATTTATCGTAGTTCAATTTACTGCACATTCAATATTTGTTTTATAGGTTAGGCATTCGAAAATATGAAGGTTCAAACTTGAAATTATAGTAATATTGAATATTAAATAAACTATTAATTGATTAAAATTCAATAGGTATATATTTACATTATTTTTTACTATTTAAGAAACGCTAACTAGTTTAAACTAATAAAATAAGTTCGTTTATTTAAGTCCATTTTAAATTAAGTGTTGCCTTACTCTGAAAAATTTTAACGTTTTAAAGTTTAAACCCCGTTTCGTTACCCATTTTTAGATGGCCAACATTCATTCTTGGTTGGTTCTTTTTAGGCTTTTTTGAAACACTTTTTGGTAGCTTTTTTGTTGGGATTTTTATAGCCGCAGTTTCTGTTTATTCACGTAGTATATCTATACAAATCTGTTTTATATATTTTTTGCTCTTGATGCTGCACAGGGGCTTATTTGTCTGTGCTCAATTGATTGAGCTTTATTTGTGTTTGTGTTCCCGGCGAAAAGCAAAGAAGTTTTTTTAATTAAATTTGAGCGGATTTTAAAAGTCAGTGTGTGTGTTGCTCTTTTGGGTGGAATGAATTGTTTGCTTTCCTGTTTTCCATTTGTAAAGCTTTGATTTCATTAAAAGAGGTCACTTTCCTTGTGTAACTTGCATCCACACGTCCATATATCTGCTCATATTTTTTTATACATTTTTTAAACACACATTGGGTTGAAAAGAATACCAACCAGCTCTGCATACATTTTGATACTGAATTGAAATAATTTAATTACGTGGTAATTAAATTGGCAATTGCAACCTGTAATTAGGATTGAAACTTGCACAAGAAAATGTGCGGGTAAAGGGGGGGAGCTATCAATTGGCAGCATCGATAACGTTTTAATGAGAATTTAATTTTCTTGCCATTAATAGGTAATTAGTTACGAGACAGAAAATGTTCAACTATACAATTTCTCTTCAGTGTTTTTCGCATTTTTGGTTATAGAGCATACAATTGATTAAAAGCCAAAATGATCATTTATGGAATTTCCATAATGTTATGGAATTTAATTTTTAATCCATGCATTACAGAAATATTCAAAAAAAAAATAATTTATAAATCAAATTAAAGTATATAGGAAAAGAGTGTAGCTTTATTTATCTTTAAAAACAATACAAACATGTATTAAGTTTTAAAACACAATTAAAGTATTGATCCTACCGAAAGATTTTTGCTAGCTATTAATGTCCTTAAAGGAAAGATATATGTTTTTAGTACTAAATATATGACATATTATATATTAACTAAATTAATAATTTTATTTTTGTCTACTACTTTTTAAACATTTGTAGAACTTTGGCTTTACTTACATGACTTTTACTCTACAATTCAGAATACTCAGTTTGATAAAAAACATAGACTTTAAAAGCCATAAAATTGTACGTCTTTTTATATATTTTACAAGGATCTAAAATGTATAGAATGTTTAATTTATAAATTATAATTTTATAGAATTCAGCTTTACGTAGCTTTTTTGTTGGTATAAAAGACTTTGTATGGCAAAATTGTTATTTCTGATTAGAGCAATAGGTTTATGGTTTCATTATACAGCTTTTTGATTGCTTAATATTTTGATATGACGGTATATCAGATTTTGTATAGCACAATAAATTTTATACATTTATAACAGCATCTTTATGGTTTCAAACTTGTAGCTTTTTGTTATACCAACCCTTATATCACTTTCATTTAGATTTTGTATACCACTATATATTTATAACAGCTTTTTGTTGTACCAATCATCCCCTTTTCAAGTGCTAAAGGTATGCTAAAAGTATAACTTAAATGTTTGTAACCCTTATATCACTTTTTATGAAAAGGAAAAGGACTGTTCTCCTGCAAATGGACTAAAATGCGTTCATCCCCTGGTGCCATAAAATTCATTTTTCATAAGGGGACACTGTGCCACAGAATGCTTGTCTATTCATTCTTTGTTTCTCGTTTTTTCAGTTGTTTGCCGTTGAAGTACGAGTGTTTTGCGGAATTTAATTTAGTTGACTTTCATTTGCAGTGCTATGCAGAAAAAAGAATGACAGGATAATAAATAGCTTGATTCCAATTGCTTTAGCTAAGCTTAGGTTTTTCCTTTTTAAATAAGGCCCTTGCATGCGAACGAGAGCCCTTGATATAACAAAAATTCTTTAGTTTTATGAAAAAAAAATAATTAATTGATTGGCAAGCATTTAAATAGGAATATTTGTATCAACATCAATAGCTTGCATTGCTTATCTGTTTATAAATAAAAGTCTCATGGGTTAACCTTAAGGATGAGCTTACGTTTTATCCTACTTAAACCATTTTTGGTTATACTTGTATTCATTTTAAAAATCTCATTTAATATCATTTTGTAAGGTATTGCTACATGGACTGTGAGAGCAGTCATAGTTACTATTGATTAAACAAAATGGATCATTGTCGAAAGCCTGCATTTCTACACTTAAAATTCTTTACAAATAATAAAAATTCTCTAAAATACATTTTACCACATTTTATGAATAAATATCTTAACATATGCAAATTATCCCGCTGCTTTACTTTTATGAATTTAATTGCTAGTCAACATGCACTGAAACCAACCGAACAATGTGTGGACGTATCTGGGTGTATTATGTTAAAAAATAAATTGATGGGACGACTGTCTGCTCAGTGGCTTGCCAGAAAACCACAAACAATATCATACAAAAGAGAGAGGGAAGAAAAAACGAGAGGACTGTTGATTGGAAAACTTAACACGCACATTAACACGATGCGAAAAATACAAATTTCGCCGGTGAAGCGGAAAATTAATGAAATAAAACTTAACCTCAAATTTCATAATAAATGCCTGGCAATTTTCCCTCTATGAGTGTCAAAGAGAGATTGCCAAAGTTTGGCATAAAACTTCCGGCCTTGTATCCACACACACACAAACGCTTGCGGTTGCCCCATTCTACGCTCGGGTGAAAAAACCCACCTAGAGCGGAGTCAACTTTATTAAAAATCACTTAAAAATAACCGAAAATAGCTGGCAGAGTAACGGCGATGGCCGCAAATGATGACAATGATGGTGCCGGGCTAGCTCTGGGTGCCAATGCTAATGATGAAGTTCGGGAAACGGGAAACGAGAAACTGGGGAGCGGGAAACGAAGGACGCCGCCAATGATGAGGCTGCTGATGATGTTGTTTGCTCGAGTCCCCTTTTGGCGGCTGTGGGCGTAAATTTAGCATAATTCAGGCAACAGCTGTTGCCACAAACGATAAAGGCCATGAATGGGGAATACAGTCATCCAGAGACTTCCCAGCCAGCCCCTTCCTCTCCTCACCCCCCCGAAAAAGAACGATGCTGGCCGGAAGCTTACCAAAAAACACACAGAAACACCACCCTTTGGCATTCCGTTCCCAAAGCCACCCCGTTTCATCAACTGCTGCGAGAAAGTATATGGCAAATAAAGCTATTGGAATGTTTATAAACACACAAAAATTTTAGCACGACTTCATTTTTCAAATTCCAAGTTTCCCGCCCAGGAAAGCGAGCTGTGGGTGTGTGTAAGTCAGCAGCCAGAAGTCAGAAGGAGAGTGGAAAAAATTTGCCGCCGAGAAGTCAAAACCAGGGCCAAGTCGTCGCTGGCAGGTGTTGCATTGAATTAATGGTGCAAATGGCATTTCTATTGCCTGCGAAATTGAGTTGCAATAAATATTTATGCAGTAAAGTGAAAAATTGGCAAAGCAAAAGACAGCAGGAAAACTGAGGGGAAGAAAACTTCGACTATTCGCAGCCTGTGTATGCGTGCGTCTAAGTATGAATTTCGTCCGTCCGGGCTTTGGGGTAAAATGAATATTCCCCATTATTTAACTTCATTTTTCAATCGCTCCTGGCCTGGCCCAGTCCGGATCGGATCGGACCCCCGGTCTGACGCATCATTTCGAATGCGGTGCATATGGCCCGAAGGGTCTATTAATATTCATATATCGGCTGGCTGCCAAAGCCGACAAATCAAATGCAGCAGGCGCCAAATGCAAACGAAGTCTGTGTTGGAGAACCTAGGGGAGCAAATGAGGGTTCGTAGTAGTAATATATGTGAATTGATTAAGCTCTAAAGTTTCCCTAATGTTTTCATTTTAGAACAAATACATATTTTATAAAGATTTAAACTAAAACTTTAGTTTAACATAAAAGAAAACTGCTTGAGAAGTATCTTTATATTTCATATTTTTAAACTACAGAAAGAGAACGCTTTACAGTTTCATCTAGATTATCGGATTAAGATTAAGACTGTGATGACTACACAAGGAAATCTGTCATCTTAAGTATAAGAAAACAAATTTATTTAAATTTAAGATTGTATACAAACTTTCAGTAACATTTCACATTAAGCAGATCTTAATAGCTTGCCTTTCCATGACTCTTTATGATAAACTCTACGTTATTAAGCCATATCGTCGCTGTAGGCTTTCGTTTCTGTCCTTAGTTTGCATATGATTGGCAGGGTAAGGGAAGGAGCTGACAATGCCAGTTTCCCTTTCTCAAAAGGTTGGTCAAGTTGGATTCACTCTTACCGCCGACAACGAAGCCAACGATGTCGTTACCATTTTGTCTGCCATTACGTTGGAAAAAATCTGTCAATTACAAGCAAGGGAAGCGCAAAAGCATGTCGATCACGCAGCAGTCCAAGTCCACTCCGGCTCGGTTCGGTTCAGTTCGGTTCGGGCAGGCCTGGCCCAATCCATATTCCAGACCCGTCTACATCTGAAGGCCGGGCGAGGCAGCAGGAAGGCCGGAAAAAATCAGGGAAACAAACAACCACCACTGGGAGGGGGACGGTTGTGTGGAGAAGTTGGCCCTAAAGTGGTCGTGATGGGCAGGCCAAGTATCTTGCAGGTAGTTAGGCCAAGGCGGTAGGGGATAACCATCGCAGCGACCGAAAAAGGTGGAAAGAAGACCGCGTCGGGTTGCATGTCCAGTGTTTTGGGGTCGGTTGTCCACCTCCTCCCACTATCAATTATTCAATTTTCCCCAATTTCATTTTAGGACTTGATCTAGTTGTTTGGCGGAAAAGTAAATTCAATGAAAATCACACAGAGATTTTTCGCAGAAAATTATTTATAGATGTAAAAGTCTAGGATGAATCCAAATTCACACTATTTAAAAGGGTATTTAAAGTTCTTTATCAATCGCCTCACATCGTCATGGTAACAGCTGGTGGTAATAACTAGAAAAGAGAAGGGAAAAACATAATAATAAGTGAAATTTGAAATCAAATAGTTGAATTAAATTTTGCTGTTTTTACTCGTTTTTTCTTAAACTTTGTTGGCTCGGTTTGTTTTTCGCAAGAGTCTGACAAACCTGTCACGGGATTGTTCAACTAGAGCATGCCACTGGACTAGAAAGATAATAGCAAAGAAGTAGTTGCAATGGGAAAATCTAAAAAAAAAAAATTGCTTAGATCCTTAGGATAAAGAAAATGCGATGAAATATAAAAATATCTTAGCTGCTTTAAAGTGCAGGAACTACTAGTTTAATTGTGCTAAGACACGTACTCATTTTCAGTGTGCTCCATCATAGATATTTATTTATTTATTTAATTTACATATAATAAATATATTTAAGTATATTAAATTAATGAAGTGTATGTCAAATACATTTTTAAAACACTTCATATATACTTCAGATGCTTCAAATAATATTTAAGACAATTAATTTAAACCCTTTTTGAAATCAAATGACTTCCGTTTTTCTAAAAAAATCAAGTTAGTCATTAGTCTTCACTAAAATATTTTTTTTACAGCACCACCAAATTTTTTTTTTATTTAAAAAAAATATTTTTTTTGTATTTAAATATTAGTGTATTTTACACCCCTCGAAGCCTACACCTAACTCCGCCTATGCCTTGGCCCGGACTAGCTAGCAATAATGACGTGGCCCAGTGCCTCCATCGGGTCCCTCCTGCAGCCGCTCCACCGCCATTTGCCAGTCACTTGTGCGGCGCTTAGTCCCTGGGTCTGTCATCGCCGTGGGAGGGTCCTCGGTGGAGAAAAAAAGTGAAAAACGAAAGAGAGAATCCTTTTCGCTCATCCTGCCATGCAGGCCAGAAGACCGGCCTGCTGTACCTATGTCATAGCCATAGCCATGGCGACGATATTTTTCTAGTGGCTGAAGCTTTTAATTGAATTTTCCGCTATTTACGGGCTACAAGAGACGCCAAAAGAAGCAGGGGGAGTTGCATGGACAGGCACGACAGAACTAGAAGAGGCGGCTACAGGAGGCACTGACAGGCCGACCGGCTGGCTGGCTCAAAATATGGCTCTTAAAAGTTGAAGAAAAGCAAGAGTTGCCTGGCCAGACACATTCATTAATGAAGAAAGACCTGCGACGAGGACGAAAGCGTTTTTACCAGGCAAATTTATTGGATTCTCAGTAGACAAACTATTCTTATAACAAAATATAGTTAACCCAAAAACTAATATCAAGTTAATGCTTAAATTATAAATAATAATTTACTCTTAGAAAATAAATTCATCATAAAAGCCTTGTATTTGGAAAAATCCTTTTTCTCTGTGTACTTTTCTTTGCTCTCACTAAAACCACAAGCTCCCGCTGAGGGATTTTTCGCTTTTGCCTTTCAAATAAAACCAAAAATTTGTATTATTGTGTGAAAAACATTTAAAGTGAAGCTGAAGAGGACAAGGTGTGTAGGCAGATACTTATTCCGCCCTTGTTTTGAGTAATTATGGGTAAAAGTTTAATTTCCCCAAGAACGTTGGAAATGGAAATTCACCGTGGGACAAGTGACTGTCAAGGGAATATAATAGGCTTTGCTAGCCATGGCAACTGGGAAATAAAAATATATTTAACAAGTTGGCTTATTATTATGCCAGGAGTGGAAAAACAAAAATTTTCAACGTAAAAAAACACCAAGCCTAACCGGAATCCAGTTTTAAGCGAGAATGTATTTCGTCTCTGATTACTAAGGCGACATCAGAGTTTTCAGATGTCTCTCAAATGTCCAATTGTTTTTCAAACCATTAACGTAAGGGAAACAAAAGACAGTTGGAGCCTCAGTATCTTCCGGAATCTGCCGGCAGGCTATATTTTTCAATTTCCCAGTAACGATTCGGCAGTGTTGGCTTCATTGGTGACCACAAGCCACAAACCCAGAGGCACGCACATACATATCACTTAATAATAATCAAATGCACTCGATGAACATATATCTTAATTTTTGGCAATTTGAATTAGACCGTAAAGGCTTCAGAGCCACAGAGACCAGCTAAGACAATCTTTACCACAACGATTGGAAATGAGTGTAAACAGGACTCGGCTGATACTCTAACTAAAGAGATATAAATTATAAAAAACATAAGAAAGATTTATATAGTTCGGAATGAAAAGGTTTAATTAAAAGATATCATACACAAGGATCTGTAAAAGTATGAAAAATAGTTCATCAGAGCCCGGTTAATACATTTTACTTTAGTAAATGTGGCTCAAGTCTAAATATAATTATTTATAAATATATTATTTAAGCTTAAGTACTAAAATACAGGTAGAAATAATTCATATCTATGGCAACTTTCCTAAAACTTAAATTGAAAAACTTTTGGAAGAAAACATTTCCGAAAACAAAGCGTACTCAACCGATTCGGCAGCCTCGTTTACTTGTTTTACATTCATTATTACTTTTTTTTTGTGTTGCTTGGACAGAGCAGAGAGGACGGAATTATTTGTGGGAGAAGCTGGAGCATTTGGTTGTCATCTCGTTGTCGTCTCGTTTGTTGGTATTGTGCAAGTGCTTGCACTTTGTTTATCAGTTTTCGTACCACAGACCTGTTCCTGAAGTGCTGCAGGATCTCCAGGAGCTGCGTCCTAGTCCTGCGCTTGCTTGTTGGTACAAAAGTACACGTAATTGGGCTAATGGATATTTGGGTACTAACACAATTTTGCTAATAAAGTTCGCAAACACACGCAGACGGCCAGACGGTCGGGGGACCGCATCTCCAAAAGAGTGTGGCGGTATAGGCAAGGCCGGCAAAGGCAAGGACTCTTTGGAGCGGCCATGCCGGCCGGCTGGCGGGCGGCCAGGCTCCCTCGCAGGACAGCGGCTGCTGAAGTCGTCTGGCTGTCTGCACTTTTTGTTTTACCTCCTGCAGCTGCAGCAACAGCACATCAGCAACATTTTTGCCTATATTGGACCATAAGTGCGTCTCTATGTTTTTGTTGACAACTCCTTACTGGCCGCACCAACACGGGCTCTCCCTGCACACACGCACGAGCACAAATACCACCACTGCCGCAGAGCTGCACTCTGATTTACATAGCCATGGCTGTGGCATGTGGGATGTAGGATGTATCAGAGGCAGGATGTAGGATGTTGGAAGCCATAGATTTAGCTTGACCATCGGAGCGTACAGACACGATGAAAAGTAATGGGGCAGTGTGGTCTAGATATTCCGAGAATCCTAATAATTCGGGAGCGGTTTGCCATAAGCCAGAGAACTGAGGTTTAAATTTACAGGAAAATAAAATAATATATTAATTTGATTACGTCAAGGAACTGGAATATTTTTAAACTCAAAAACACAGTTCTATGTTTTTGTAATATTTTGTAATCCATAGAAATGTATGAGCAGCATAAGTGTAGAGAAAATACATTTATATAAATATCTATTATCTATTTAAGTACCTTGAGTTCCGAAAACAATAATTAAATATAAACTTACATTTAAAGAAAATTTTTCAACCAGTGCTAATATTAATGTGTCTTATTTATTCAGTTGGAAAATGACTTAAGATTAAATGTGTCTAAAACACTTAATATTTGAAATATTTTTTTATAACAAAGTATCTGTTCTAATTTTTAGTGTAACGAATAGTAGTCATTTTACTTTAGACCCGAGTCTTCAAGAAAGGTAAAATATTTATTTGAAAAAAGAATATTATTTAAAATAAATTATTAATATATTTTGAATATTTTATTTAACCAACAAATGTTTATCCCAAATAGTTTATGATGCGCCACGGTGCCTCATTGACACGTTTATATTTCAAATGAAAATCGATCAAACCTCCGACAATTTGCCACTTTCTGATTGCACTTGCCAATTGTGGATTGATTTTGAGTCGCAGGAAATCAGTTGCAAGCTGGGGGGCATCGGGAAACATCGAAACTCAGTTATGTAGCCTCATTCCGCCAATCCAGGGATGACGATGGCAGCCGACTTTGAGCCTTCTTGATGGCGTCTGCCGTTTACTTTCCACCACAGACTGTGGCTGCTTGCCGCAAAAGGAGGTTGCCCCAGCCCGGCGATATGGTAGATGGTGCGTGAGCAGTTTGCACTATGCCCAAGTTTGTTTTGCAGATGAGCCCGTTCGAGTAGGCCGGCCGTGCGTGTTTGAGTGAGAGTGTGGGGATACGGATACCCCGGGCCGGTGTAGCCGGTGTACTCCATTGAAATTTCCCAAAAATTGCGGTGCAACACTCTCTGTGCGTGTGTGTGCTGTGGCACATATAGCATAGGTGGATGCATGTCCTTCGGTTGGCTTTGACTCTACTGGCTTGGCTCCTTCAACCACAAACAAAACCCATCCAAGCAGCTAAACTCATAACCCCCAGCCCCTGCTCTCCACCGATGCCATTTCCCATTTTGCAGTAGTTAAACTCAATTATTATGCAAAGTCAACAATGTCTATTTGAGCCACCAAAAAGGTGAAGTCGACTGCCATGAGTAGAGCACAGCTGCACAGGAGTTTCGGAGGCAGAGACAGAGTCGGAGTCGGAGACAGAGCCAAGTGGGAGCTGTATACCCATCACGACCAAATGCATTTAAATACATTTTGATTTGCAGTTAAAGTGAAAACTGGGAACATGTTCCGAGCTACGTGGTGCGGTTATCTCCAGTCTGGCATTCTCCTACCCGGCGTAGGGGATTTCTCAGAGGCTTACAGAGTGGGGCGCTCAGATGACAAATAATTTCTGCAGTTTTATTGAAAATGTTTGACTTTGGTGTCGGGGCTCCGACGATTTCCCTAGCTTGAGACAAAAATATGGCAAACGGGAAAGTTCGTTGCTGTGCATGTAGTATATGAATGTGTTTATTCTGCAAATTGGTGCCTCTTAAATTAAAACTACTCGTAAAGTTCTGGGTACTATGGAGAATCGGTTTATATTAATATTTGGGGAAACAGTCCTCTGGCTTACAGTTTTAAATATAGTTTGTCTCAGTTGGAGTTCGACTAATGATCCGCTTTCTTTTTCGCATCAGGCTAAAAGAGCGTCCAGAGAAGGCGAGCTTCGATGTGGAAATTGGAATCCACAGGCGAACTTCTCTTACTCGCTCTGCCGTTTGTCGTACTTTTGCTAACAATAAGTTTTTAAGTAGTTTGACATTTGAACTTGCATATACTTTTTGAGCGCAATAAAAATGCGCAGCTATCCGGAAATAAGAGACGCAACAAAACAAATAAGCAAAAGGCACAAAATGGTGCCCGCACTTCCGTCTTCGCCTCCGCTTCCCTTGGTTTCGGTCTGTGTCTGTGCCTGTGTCCTGGCGTCTTGATGGTGGAAAGGGCAAAACTTTGTCAGCGAAAAATTGCGGCGCAGTTTATTGCAAAAGTTCATTACAGTGCAAATGTTGCCAGTCTTGGTTGGGTTGCAAGGGGAGGGGGAGGCGGCCGGGCAACGCCTTTAAGTCCTCTTTGTCTTTTGAGTTGTTTAATTATAAAGTGCGAAAAATGCTTGCATACTTTTCGGCTGTCTGTGACACTGATGAAGAGCAGGTGATGCAGCCAGCCACCCTCCAGTCCCCCTTCTTTTATTTTTTTTTTAGCTATTTACTCCATGAGTAGCGGGCTGTGGCAAAGTTGGCAACTAATTTGCATTTTCTCATCAACGCAGCCCGCCTGCATAACTAATATGAGGCGAGGCAAGCAGATTGATGGGGTGGCGGGGAGATGTGCAGGGCTTAAAATATTATAAATAGTTTGGATGCGATTTTGCATAGTTTTGCAGACTGCGGCGACCCTGGATGGGGACCGCTGAGTGGGTACTGGTGGCTGGCAACTGGATACTGGAGACAGAGCCGGGCTAAGTCGAGGCCGGGCATTAGTGCACACGTCAATCATACGACATGTGGTCCACAGCAACTGGGCAATTTATCATTTAATGCGGTGGAGAGGCTCGGTAGATTTTGCACACTTGATAAATGAAGATGTCACTTCGGTTTCGTGGGCATTTCCTACAGATTTCGGCTTTCCCTTTTTTCTATTTCGGTTTCTGTTTGGTTTTATGGTCGATTTATGCAAATGAGCGAAAGGAATTTTCCATTTGTAGTTTCCGGCTCTTGCGTTGTTTTTTCATTTCGCTAATAGAATGTCCTCCTGGGTTCGGGATAAAGGTGTTTCACAGCCAGCAAAACGGTGTTGATTAATGACAAATCTGGAAGAAGAAATGCCAAACTGTGCGAGTGATTGAAATATCTTAAAAGTAAATTAATTTTGTGGATTAAAGGAAATAGATTGGAGTTTAAAAAAATGGGACAATATACAATTAAATAACAATAACTTTGGGGGAAAAAATATAAAGTTTCTGGTTCTTTTACCTGGCCTAATATCAGCACATTCAGCTGTCAACCAAAGTTTATCACATATCTGCCACCGCGATTGGAATTATTTATTATTTTATTCCATCACACACAATCCCTTTGGCTGCCAACTTAAATCTTTATTAAATGCGTATTTTCATAAAAATTGTAAAATCCACTTCGTGTGATTGTCACAATAACAAACAATTCGCTTCGTAAATCAATTTCCCGCTAACAAATGGTCAAGCCTTTTCCTTTTTAATTGATATCCCATTTTTTCCACGGACTCTGCGCTTCGGTTTGCTCTGCTTTGTTTGGGTTAAATAAAATATTCATTTCTCTTAGGCCGATTTCAATTTAACGGTTCGCGTTTATAAACTTATAACTTTTATGGACTAATTTGTGATGGCTGCCTCCGCACCCAAACCCGCTTAAGTGGCCAAACCTGCCAAAGTAAATAAATGTGACCCTAAAAAGTTTACGATTTATACGCGACTTTCGCAGACTGTCGGCTGCCAATAACTTTCGCCAACAGTATTTTAACGCTAATTAAATTTCCAAAACCAAATCATCGTCGACGGCAATAAGTCATGCATACCAAATGAATTGAGTTTTGCGGATCTCATCAATTTTCCGTTGCTTTCCTTCGTTCCCAGCCCTAATTTCGGGTTGTTTTTATTAATAATTTCCAGGCTTCCCTCAATTGTTTTTATATAATTTATTGCGCTACATGCTCGATTGGCCAGGCAGTAGTCGAGGCCCACAAGCAAGTTGGAGAGAGGCGAAAAAAAGGTCTTAGAACAACAGGTGTCCCAGGCAATCAAAATGCCATGGCGAACACTAATCAGCTTGAGGACATGCGACGAATGTTCCAAGTAAGCAGGTGACCTTTTTTTTCCAAAGGATCAAACCGAGGGGTTCTCTCTACCAAGTTGATAATTAAATTGATTCTACTCTAAATTTCTTATTTTTTAATTAATAAAATATAACTAATCTGTAAGTATCTTTATCAATGCCACAAGTAGCACAAACTTCTCTTACTTAACGGCCATAATTAAACTATAATGGAGACAAGGAATCCTTCTCGTACTTGATTGTGCCATCATGCCCCTCGTACCCAGCACCTACATAAGCACACATAGAGGAGGCAAGTGTAACAATGAAGTGGAGCAGGCACTTGAGGCGAGCACTTGCAGAGAGCGAGAACATTGGCATAAGTACCGCTCAAGGCGGTTACAAGGAAGGTGGATTCCGCCGCCCATCGCTCCTGCCACTTGCCCCGTGGCCATATCTTTCACACGCTGTTTATATTTGCATACACTTAACCTGCGGCATTGCTTCGTGTATAAATGTTTTTCCTGCCCTCCTAGTTAGCGGTATAGGCGGAGATTTGTTTTTACAACTTTGTTGTTTCTTTGCCTTTATACATAGATACTTGATGATAAAGGTATATATCTATTCGAGTAGGTGCTACAGATAGATAGGTTTGTAGTCAATTGAAATGGTGTCAAGAGGTATGTTAAAACATTATAACTACCTTTAACCTTGCAAATTATTTATACATTGCTACACAATTGCAATTGATTATGCAGCTATTTATGTGTCCTAGTTTTATTTATTAAAGCTTGGTAAGCCATTTTCACATTTTGAAGCATATTTGGAGAGAGCAATACAAAAATTAAGAATTAAAAAAAACACTTCGATGCCTGAGAATAAAAATGTAGATATATTTTATGGGTAGATTTATCGTAAAACAACTCTTTATTTAATCAAAAACAATGTTTATATTTAATCTTGATCATTAATATTTAATTAAATTATTGCGAGGTATTTGAATTTAATTTATTTAGATCCAAAATCAATATGTTTTAGATTACTATTATTTTTAGCCCGCAAAGTTGATTCTCGCCATTAATCCTGCATATCGACATGCACATACAAAATGAAATAGTGGTGAGTTTTATGTCTCTAGGAAGATATCTTTCTTGCGATGATCGGCACAAATCGGATTAGCGCACAAGTAAGGAAAAAAATCACCAGATTGGCTTGGACCTCTTCCTTGGAGTGGTCGTGTCTCTTGGTGGACTCGGTGGTCAGTGGACGAAACATGTTGACTGCAACTGTACAGACTTTTGTGAATTGGTTAGACAGTGGAATTTTAACTTACATCGAAAAGTAATTTAGGAACGATAGGATTGATTCGTACGTTACACTGTTATAAATAGACTAAGAGAGAAGCGTTTTTTAAATTAAACAATTTGAATTCTCTGAAAAGCTTTGACATTAGAAACAAGGTCTGTGTGATTTAAGCAAATGAAATGAAGGAAACTCTTCAATCTCCCTGCAATCCAAATTTAGAGTAACTTGTAAAGCAATTAAAAAATTTTAAAAACAATTCCGAAAAATACTCTCATTTGTTAAGCCGATATAATCATAAACGGGTTAAACCTCTCTGAAATGTTTAAATCGAAATTATTAAACCAATCAAAAATGGAGTTATTCATTTAAAGTGGGAAAATGTAACCTTTTTTAGCTTATGTCCATAACAATGCATAGTATAATCCCCTTTTTTTTCCTTTGCAATTCAGACCCTTTCAATTGCACAATTGAATAATTTACACTTCACAGACCGGTTTGCCAAACGGCTTACGTAAATTCAATCGGAGTTTTTTGATTTATGAACAAAATTTGAGCTCTGTTTGGGAAAAACCAATCACATGTGCGAGTTTTGTTTACTTTTTCCTGTGTTCCGCGGAATGCGGTTATGTACACGAAGCTACCTTTTTATCTGTTGCACTCACACATGTACTAGCAGGGGCACCTGGATTGGGATCAGGACATTTATCACAACCCGTCAGAATATCACAACGGCAGCGAAGCCACTTTCTCGCTTTCGGTTATGGGGAGTAAAGGCCAAAGGTGAGGCCTCGCCGCTTCCCATTCTCAACTCGGCCTCTGCGGCCAAGGAAAATATTTACACAATCAATTGAATTTTATTGTAAAATTTATTTTTATGAATTATTAATGACCTTTGCCTTGCGTCGGAGCCAATCCAGCAGAGTCTATACGTCTTATCGGTATCCGTTCATCTGAATATCTCCCGTCGTACTCAGCCACAAATATTTCAAGATTCTGTGGCATTTTTTATTGTTTTTTTTCTTCTTCTTCTTGGACGATAAATAATGGATAGCCAAAGGAGACTAAAATATTTCAGATATTTGTGTAAATATCTTAGCAATTTGCGGTCGCCTGTCTCCGTCAAGATGTGTGTGTTGCACACACCTGTGTCCAAGTATAAATTTAAGAGTTATTTTTATTCAACGAGCTTCAGAAATTAAATCGAATATATTTGCACGACAATTTGCTGAGCAGCAGCTGCTGGTAAAAGTTTGAACAGCCTGAAGGCTCCTGGTTTTTCATAAACACAGTTCTTGGCAGGAAGGACACCTTCATATTGTATTCTGAATGGTCAGTGTGATTAATGCTGCAGGTAAGAGAGAGAGTGGCGAAAAGGATTTTCCTCAATTGATGCAAATTACAAAGAGTTGATAAAAGAATTGGAATGGGCTAGGAACAAATTATATTCAAAATTCTGGGGGATAATTTCGACCTCTTACGCGAAGTATTTTGGTGCCCTAATATTTGCCATTTTATTGTCAAGGATTTTCTTTAATAAAATTTAAAATAAATGCTACTTCTATTCTTTATTAAAAACTAAAGCTGAAAAAGCAATCCTATTTATGTGTTTCTATCCTTTTAAAATTACAACTTTTGAATAATTGTAAAATAATATTTAATTCTTAATTGCTGATGGAACTATTCGATTTAATATCTAGAAATCTATAATTATAAATAATATATTCTAGGACTATTTACCAGGAGTCCAAGTTGAGCTTAAATCCGCTTTTAAGCGAAAGTAAACGCTAACAGAGTTCGTACACAACTCAAAGCAAGGACTCACTCAGTCTTTGAGTGTGCTCTTGAGTTAGCACTTTTACTCATCGCCAAAAGAGAATATTTTCACTTCAACTCAATTGCAGTCTAGGACTAAGCTAAGAGTATTTCTGAGAATATCTCAAAATCTAGGACTCACTCAACAACAAGCATCTCTTTGGGCTCAGAAGTTCTCAAATACCCGAACGATTCTACCCTCTGGGACTCTGTTCTCTGAAGTCCTTCGATCCTTCGTGTATTTTGCCGAACGTCGGAATTCACCACGGAAGAGCACATCGCACGAGTCCTTTCTCTTTGCGCTCTCGTCAAAGCTCACTCAACGGAACCTCGGGAAGCTTTGAGTCACTCGGTTTTAGCCGCTGAACCTAAAAATATTTTGCAAAATTTTTAGTACACAACTGAAGACACAGATGATATCATACTCTCTTTGAGTGTGTGTGCCTGTGTGTGTGTGTGTGCAGCACGTGAAGTTTTATTTATTTATTAAATTTATTTTTTCGCCTCTTTCCTGGCGCTGTGTGGCGAAAGCTGGAAGCTTGCTCTCCACTCTTCTAGTTTTTATTTTGCTTTGTTTTTATTGGGATAAAGCACAAACGGAGTTGGTTTTACTTTTTATCTGTGTGTGGATTTTAGCTTATTTTTTCGTACCTTTAGCCTCGAATTTGATAGATTGAATTTTGCTGAATTGAAAAGTAGACGACCTGCGGAACCGTCCACCTCTCCGGCAACTATCGATCCCCCAGCTTCGCCCAGTTTTGATTTCGAGTGTCTGCCTGAGTCCTCGGCTTAGGAAACTTCAGTTTGGTTTTTGGCACTGTCGCGAGATGATTGTTATTTTCGTTTAAACCCCTTCAGGTTCTACGAAATATTTTAGGAGCAAGGGGGACGAAAAAAAGAGCGAAGTGGATTAGAAAACAATTGAAATTCTGTACAAAAATGCAAGCAAATTTATTAAAGAATGTTGAAGCATTTTCCTTTGAATTCGGTTTCTCAAAAATAGCCTTTCATACTTTTTGACCCTTTTTTTAATCATTTCTCTATGACCAACGATACATAAATACATAAATGAATAATTTTATAAAACGATTTAATTAAAAATATTTAACACTTAGTAATCCAAATGTATACTAGAATTTAATAATATTATATTATATACACCTTTTACCTTCTGGGATGGGCAGCCTTCTGCTCCTTGGTTGTAGTTTTAGTTCTGGTTGCGATTCTCCTATCCGAACGGCAGGATGTGTTCTGGGTGTGTGCTCGCTTGGCTTAGACATGTTAATTTCGACTTAATGCTGTTTAAGTAAAGCCCCAATATTTGCGCCTAATACGCATACAAGTGTAATGAATGTAGGCATGTAGGCGCTTAGTCACACATGCACACTGCCGCACACGCACACCGGCGCACTCAAATATGAGTGACTTACATGTGTAAGTCGGTAACACGACGAAAACAGATGCTATCTTGCATACGTTTAGGCGCACGGGCCCGGGTGATTCTGGCCGAAATAAGACCGGGATTGGCCGTGCGACAGGGACGGAAACGGAGACGGAGACGGTTACGGAGGCTGAGGGAGAGGGTGGGACTGGAACCAAGGCGTCAGTCACGTGCCCGGAACAAGGCCAAGGGGCCGAAACGGGGACGGAGGCGGGATGAACCCATTCGGGTCAGTGACGTAGCCTGTGGAGCGATAAGCAAACATTGTCCATCAAAAACACACCAAGGCATCTAAGCTACACGCACCCACACCCGCAAACCGGACACCCACAGCCACACTCGCATTCACACACCGCCGCTTTGTATTGAGCATGACATATTTGTCGATTTGCAAATTTATGTCGGGCTGCCAGCTGACCAATCCACACGGTCCCAGGACCAGACACAACTCCCAGGACATTGGCTTGGAGGCGTCCAAGCCGAAAACGACCAGCACCAGCACCAGCCACCGAGCAGGCCATAAAACAGGGCTTCGAAATGAAATTAAATATTTTGTGTATAAAATATCCAGCTGCAGGCCATCCCTTGTAAAGGAATGAGATTTAATTTAGCCAGAAAAAAATATACACACATTTTTAATAGCAAATAAATATTTAAAATTCCCTTAGAACTGAGTGACTTTCTAGGATTTACAATTATGTAAAGGCCTGAAAAAAATATTTAGGCTATCAAATAAGCATATTATATTATTATATAAGCATATACATATTTTAATGATTAACAAACTCTGTGACAAATACATTTTAGGAAATTAAAAGTATTATTTAATTAAATTTGTTATTATAGTTTTTGATTTGAAAAGGTTACAAGAATATTCAACAATTTTTTTTTTTAAAGCAAATTTGAAAGAAAAAAGTCTTTTCAAGGTGTTATAGATTGATTTTAATATTAAATCTGTTGTCTATTCAAAATAAATTAAATGCATACATTTCTGCAGATTTACAATAAAAACAATTAAATTTCCATGAATTATTCATTATAGTTTAAGTGGCAATTAGCGTATTTTAATTCAAAAGCTGCTTTAATATTTAAATATTTGTTTTCAAAAACACGCTTTAGGTCTGTCAGGTAATATATTTACTAGAATTAATATGGGATAGGTTCCGACAGCAGCAACAACAGTTCAACAACCGCCGCGCCGGCCAACAATGCAGTCCTGAAGGGCAACCGAACCCACACTCTTATGAAGTCAAATGACTTTTACCAGCGCTTTACATAAAATTATTCAATTACATTTTAATGTGGCATACTTTGGGCTGATTTGTGCACGCTGCTATACACCCACAAAATAAACACTTACTCGGGCACGTACACATGAGTGGGCGGGGCTAAGGACACACACACACACACTCAGTCGCTGCTGCTGCCCACTTCATTAAAAATCCTGTCAATACTTATTAAACTCAAAAATCAAATCAATTTTGCGCTATAATTACAAAAATGTCTGCCCTCGGTCGTAAAGTGCTCGCCGGCGCACAAAGACACTGCCACATATTCAGATGCATGTGTGTCTATGTGTCTGTACGTGCACAAACCCACACATAAACAAACAAATGTCAATTAAAAAGTAAAAATTGCTAGAAAATGGCGCTCGACCTGACTAAAACAAAGGAACTAAAACCATCCACGACAGACCTGGATGGGGAGGTGGGAAAAGGATGCCAGGAGGAGGAGGTGGCTGCTGCGAGGACGACTGCTCGCTTCTGTTGGCCGTGAGTCCTGCATTCGACAAGCAGAAGCTTTTGGCATTTGTCGTGCATTTTGTGTGCGCACAGAACTTTTTCGGCAAATGCCAGGCGGACATTTTTCAACGCCAACGCCGCCACCAGTTTTCCGAGGCCTTTTCCATCTGCGATTTCGGCTGTTGTTGCTATTTTCGCCATTGCACAGTGATCGAAATAATATTTGCCACTAGGAAAGCTTTGAATTAAATTATTCTATTTAAAAACTAAGTGGAAAGGGAAGGGTTAGGTATCAATTTATAATTTCGATCCTTGTTTTTACATAATAAAACTTATTTTTGAAAGGAATTTAGAACGGATTATAACGAATTTTCCTGGTCTCCGTTTTTTTCAGCTTTATTTTAAACTACAATTACTTAAAACCAAAATTATCTAAGGAGTTAAATTTAAAATAATTTATAAACAACATATAAATATGAACATTGAATTCCTTTAACCCAATGTGCCTTGGCCTCGTATTGAGTGAGCACAATTGGTACATATAGCACTAGATTGGGCCAGGTCCGGATAAGTTCTCGGAGGTGTGCTGCCGCTTTGGATGATTCGAAGTGGTGGAGCGGCAGATTGGGACTTAGTTAGTTACAGTGAAAAGCGACTAAGTGGCAGCGGAAGAGTTAAATTAGTGACTAAATTGGTGAGTGGATGGGGACGAAAAGCCAGGGGGCAGCTCTCAGATTAAAAGGCCCTCCGGTCTACAAATCGATTGTCTGCTGATTAAAGCAACAGCAAAGTCAAATGACTAAGTAAATTAATGATAAAGAGAGATCAGACTAGGTTGATTTTTTGTTTAATTGTCATTTTCACTTGGAAAAAAAAATTCTAAAATATAAATATTTTTTTTAAATATACTTTCAGACATAAATATAAGATTTCCAGTAACTCTTAATTTAAAAACCTCTTCCGACGCTAAGGGATCTTAAAACTTTACTGTACTTGGATTGCTGAAGTGCAGCAGAAGAGCGGAAGGACAGGACGAATCGCTTGACACGCTGGCCAAGTTGCTATTTGCCACTTGAATCCTTGAAGGAGTGCACGGAACGAAGATGGCAAGGACTCGGCCTAGACAGCCAGAAAGCGACTGGCTTCGCGTGCCATTTTGCAATAAATATACACATATACAAATATAATAAACGTATGTATACAGCCCGATAAATATATATTTACAGGGCCTGGAAAAGCGCAGGCTGGGCGAGGGAAAATGGGAAAGCACTCGCTGAGACGACAGAAATCAACAAGCAACAATT
Organism: Drosophila ogumai; assembly: GCA_018904815.1. Classification (NCBI taxonomy): domain Eukaryota; kingdom Metazoa; phylum Arthropoda; class Insecta; order Diptera; family Drosophilidae; genus Drosophila; species Drosophila ogumai. Next base: position 18,980 of record JAEIIJ010012235.1, on the reverse strand, counting down.
ACAGAGACAGATGAGGAAAGCGGGAAAGCGAAACAAAAACATCGTGATTGAGCTTCACTTTCCCTCAGCTCCTCCTCCGCCCTCAGCCCTTATCCCTTATCCTTCGGCTGACAAAGATCGAAGACGTTGACAATGGACGCGGGCTTCAGCAGCGATAAGTGCATTGCTCGATAATCGAAAATGAAGCAATAAAAACAAAAGCTCAAACAGGAAGCCAAAGTCAGGCACTGAGCCTGGCAGCGGGGCGGTGCGGGGGACTGTGTGTGCCAAGGACTCCGAGTGCCAAGTAGGCAACAACAATTATTTTCCTTGCAGTGATTGGTGGGCGGGGAAAGTCCCCCAACCATCCCCGCCATCCGTTTAAATTCGAAGTGCTGTAGAAAATTCTTTCCATCGCTCGTCGTCGTCGTCGCCGCCTCGCCCCATCAGAACTTATCCATTCGGTCTCAGCCTCTCATGCATAAATAATAACGATGTGAGCAATGCGTCTGGTTACATGATATATTTGTGGGATGGGCCTGTGCGGGCTTCGAGCAGGTGAAACCAAAATAACGGTTTTGTAGTAGCGTTAATCTCTAAGCAGGTGGCAATGAAGTTACCTAGAACAACAGATAAGGTATCATTGGGTTATGGAAGGAAGTGAAAGTTTCAAAGATGGATTAACTTTGAAATGTTGATTTGCAAGATCTTAAAACTAGAAAAGAAAGTATCAAAGGAAGAAGAGCAAAAAAACGTTACATAAATTTCTTCTTTAAATATTCCTATTAAATACCAAAATGCCTCATGACAATTTTACAATTTCTTATATCTATTTAAATAATTTCCTGAATTTATTTCTTGAAAACCTAACAAATTAATGTCAGCTTTTCCGTGCGATCTTAAACCACAACGCTTTCAGCCATCATCCATAAAGCGTCGCTGATTTATTCACACACAATTTAAGCCCGGCGTAGGGAAATTGCTTTTTTCTGGCTCCTTTCATTCCCTGGCACTTTATAAATTATGATTTAGCCCTGATAGCTAGCGAAGGCTCAAGTGTTGCCAACAAGTTGACAACAACACACTCGGGTCATACTCTGGGCGCTTCGCAGCGTTGTTGTAGACGACGCCTCATTTGGTTTATAAATGGGTAAAGTAGGCGAAAAAAAAACAATGATACGGGGAGCAGGAAGGTAGGAGTTGTCGTATCTTGCGAAAATATCAATTACAATTAAATAGATTAAACCTTATCATGCAACAACTGTCGCAAAGTGTCCCGAACAAGGACGAGACCGAAGACAAGGACGACGACGCGGCAAGTGGCGAGGCAGGAAACATGGAACCAAACTCACTCCCGGTGAGAGAGGGGGGAGGACGCAGGACATGCCAGGCTGAGACAAGCACAAACCAATATAAACATACATATAACACACAAACACACACACACACCAGCACAGGCGCAACAGTGGAGAACGCTTCACAAGATTAATGAACGTGCAAAAGTTTAGAGACAATGACGACGCCGGCGACAACAGACAAAAACAAGAACAGCTACAACAAGAACAAGTCCAACAAAAGCCGGCAACACCATGACATGCCCAGAACAACAACAACAACAGCACCAACAACACGGGGCAAGGACAACAACAACGTCCCGAATAGCGACAAAAAAAATGAGAGAGCAGGAATATATGGCATACACTTAGGCGCGCCAAGTCGGTAAGTCGTGCAAATTTATTTGGGCGTAAATTTCATTTCACTAATCGAATCGATTCTTATGCGTTTCATTTCATTTTCAGCTTACTGACTTTTCGCCCATCTGCCCTGGTTCCAGTCCTCGGGCCCCCTTCCCCTCTGTTTGGTGTCCATCACGGGTCTGATAAAGTGTATTGGGCTAGGTCAGCGGACTGAAATATGGGTGCGGGGTGATTTCGGCCGCCACTTCATTGTCCGGCCAGAAGACAGTGAAGGATGCTCGTGTCGCTGAGGAGCGGAGGAGAGGATTCAAATAAGGTTCGTTGGCCGGGTGATACGGGGCGATCCTTTTTAGATGCTAATGAAATGAGTATTGGATTCATAATTCAATTAATTTGGGACTCTAGCTTATTTCGGCCCTCCGTTGATTTTGTTTCTCAATAAAAATATTTAAAAGGGAGGAAAAAATATTTACTTATCGGAGTATTGAATTATGCATTAATTAAATTACTAGAGTCTTGAACTTTATACTCTACATTAGTTACTTTCAGGCACATTTTATGGCTGAATGGTATCTTTGCCAAAGGTTGTAAATTTTTTTTGAAATTAAGTCATTGTCACGTCTCCCCAGCTGACTCAAAGCCAAAGAATACCATAAAGTGCTATACAACAAGGACAGATTATGTATTTTTCAAAGGAACTACTTAGTGGCGTGAGACAGCCTCATTACTTTAGTTTCCTATGCACCCCGCTCATCACATAATGTAAATGTCCGCCAAGTATCTCCTGGAATTTGTGTGAAATAGAATAAATATTCCCCCGCTCCATTCTTTCCGGTGCCCACGAATTTGTTCCCTTGCCATTGTTTCTGCCCCTCGTGCAGCTTCCGCCTAAGTTTCCGCTACAAAACGCACATACCCTGTACGACTTTTTCACTTTCCCGGCAGCTCTTGCTTTCCTTTGGCAGCGTTTTTTTTTTATTGTTTTTGCCCTTGACAATCTTCCGTTTAGTCGTTTCTGCTTATTAAACATTTATTGTGTTTTTCTGAGCTTCCGCTTCAATTTGTTTTTTTTTTTTTTTTGTCCTTCCGTTAAAATGTTCACATTTTACCCTCTTGGTTGACTTCGGTGCCTACTTAGGAGTATTTTGAATCCCAAACTGATTAAATATCAATGGGGTAGTAATATTTTTCAAGCCCAATGAAGGACTAGCAACATTTTTAATATAAAAGTATGATTTTATAAAAAGCTAATATGGTTTTTTAGAATTCTAAATCTTTAAGTTCTAAATTAGCTTGAAATCAATTTTCTTGGGCTAGCAAAACAATATAAATAAAAAATATTATACAAAAAGACCCAATCTATGCCAATTTTAAATAAAAGAAAAATATATCATGGAGCTAGCTTCCTGTAGAGAAAATAGGAGTAGAATGTTTGTACATCCGATCTTTAAACATTTAAGGCCATAATGGGAAATAAGTGGCATTGCTCAGCATCAGCACACAATTCGAACAATCATTGTCCTAAATACCCATTTGCACACATCAGAAATAAGCCAAAATGAACGCACAGCACAGAAATAACAAAACATACAGAGCGGCACAGAGAAGGCCAAAATGAAACTTTTTATACATCCAGTTATAACCTGGCCCTAATAGTCAACTCAATACTCACATGCACAAATAATAGCGCAATTTGTGTGAGCAACAAGAAAATATATGGCCATGCATTTTTTATGATTTTTCCTGAAAACGGAAAAAAGGAAATGGGGGCGAGCGAGTGGGGTGGTACGAGGGAGGCTGGCGGGAGCAAAGCGAAAACAATTTAAGTGTCCTTCGGTTGCCACGCTAAACGCCTTCAATTTAACGCCAGACACACGCCACAGGGCAGACACACGTTGGGGGAACCGCGAAGGGGGAGATGGTGCGGATGCGGATGGTGGGGGCGGAAAAGCGGCTGGGAGTAAGTGCGAATGTGTGAACTGATGCCGCAGTGCGTGTTGACCGCCGCCTCCGATTTTGCCGCCACTTTAAAAATCTGAACGCATGTGAATGGCACCCGAAAGTGCGCTACAGCGAAAATCACTTAAGCGTTGAAAATTTGTACTGCCAACACACATAAAAAAAAACAAAAAAAAAAGGAGAGGAAACCCTCTAGTAAAGTGAAACTTTCCCGAAATGTTGATGAGGTGTAGGACGCAACAACAACGGCAATGTCTAGCGAGAAGGTAACAAAACTTTCATTGAAGAAAAACACAAACTTTCGCCCCACTGCCGGGCCAGGCTTTCACTCTTTATCATCCCCACAACCTCTTACTCATTTATAGTATGGAAATGTTGAGTAGCTTTCTTCAGGCATGCGTGCATGCGAAGGGGGGCTCCATGTGCACAGAGGCAACTATTTTCCCCAAATTTTTTGTTAAATAGAAAAGATTTAAAAAGAGAACAAGAATTTTTAACACAATTTTAAGTATTAAATTATGGAAGATCTTTTCTAAGCTGTGCCTAACTAAAAATATTTTTAGATATGTAAATTTCTAGGAAAAAACATTTTTACCGAATATTTTTTCAGTGTATGCCAACAGGGCTGATGCAAGTGCACTTTGCAATTATGATAACATGTGCGCCCCTGCCGCCGACCGTCCCCCCGGCTTGGTCCTTAGGGCAACTGCCTGCTGCCAACCAAACAAGTTAATAGTTTTTACGCAAAATTTTCTCAACAGGCAGCTGCCTTGTTTCAGGTTTTTGCGGCATGTTGTGCTCTGCTGGCAGCAGCTTCCACTGGTGAAAGTGCATTTGCTGCTTTGGTTTGCTGTCGAGCTCTTTTAAAATAAATATATACATATATTCTTTGTGGCAGAAGCTGACGAAAATGTGGAAGGCATAAGGGACAACCAATGTGGCATTGTTTTATTTGACAGCTTCTGAGACCGCTAAAAATAGAAGAAAAGCTCCCAGAAGACACTCATCTTAATAGAAATGGTTTCTATTAAATGAAATATTAGCTTGTTTATTTATAAACAAAGTTAGAGCAGTGAGATCATTTATTTTGTATTTATTATATATCCATTAGGACTATGCTTACCATTCTAATGGAAAATATTTATATTATTTATCACATGACAACAAAATATAAATAATTTACATTTTATGCAATGGATACTCAGCAGATCAAAATAAAGGAATTATCCCTGGGTTACTTTATTAATTAGCAATATTCATAATTTATAAAAGCTAAAGATTTAATCTTCTATCCATACCCACATTTTAAATTGGTATATGTAGAATATTTTATTATTACAGCTTTAAAAGCCTATTCAAATTTAAATTTTCACGAGCTCATTAATTCTCTCATCAACAGTAGGCAGGTATATTTTGTAGCAGTTAATAATAATGATTAATTTTGACTCTCTTGAAAATGACTGAAAACTTAAAGCTGGCACAAATTAGCCGCAACTGTGAAAGCCTCACGAGCCATTGACCCCAATCATTTCCTACACTTGTTCACTTCGCCGCCTTGCAGGATGACTGCTTACCCCGGCTCGACCTCAGAAAAATTGTCGTCCCCTCTTTTGAAAATACCAAAAAGTTGCTACACAAAAAAGCCAAGCAAAACTGAACGAGAACTTCTGTGGAAACATTTCCCATTCAACTTCATTCGTTTGAAACTGAACAATCCCAAGGCTTTTTACAGCCACTTGTTGTGGTTGCGGGGGCAGGGGGCAGTGAACTGGGGGGCCTGGCTGATTTTGGGGGCTGTGGCTTCAGCCAGGAACACATGTAGGCCACGCCCACAATTGCTGAGCGCCCGCCGCGCTGTTTTGGTGTAAAAACGCGAAGTCAAGCCAGCAAAACCTCAGCAAACGAAAAATTATTCAAATTTAAATTAAATTTTAACAAAAACTAAAGATTTTTTATACAAAAAAAGTAGCCGAAAGGAGGAAAGTTACAGTTTCAAGGATTACCATAAAGGCCTACCCTCAGAATAAGGATTTTGCGGAAAATCAACCAGAAATAACAACAACCAAAAGCAGTTAAAAAGTTTTTAAGTGCACAATTTATAGCTACCGATTTGTTGTCTGGTCCTGGACCGTTACCTCCCCGCCCCAATCCTGGGGACCTCTCGAGCGTAAAGCCTGAACAAAATCAATATGGCCTGGAAAAGCGCATAATGAGAGTGCACTCGTATGTGTGTGTGTGTGCGACTGCATTTTAGAAAATATGAAAAGTCAAGGAAAGTTTATGGCAAATGAGTAATGAGTGGCAGAGGCGGCTTGACTCTGGCCCCCTCTCGAAATATTAACCCGCTCACTTAAGGCCAAAATTCGAAAACGAAAGGAAAACTACATGCCTCGAGTTGGGCCAAAAGAAATTTCTGGAAAACCAAAGAATTTCCGGTGGACTTATATTAAATACTGGTTTGGCAAACCAATAAATATTAGTTCATACGAGTTTTTTGTGAAGCCTTGAACTTGCAATATTTTGTATTTAAATTTCATGCTTAAAATTTACATATTGAATTTAAGGATGCTATATTTTTTGTGATAACTTTTCCATCCACGGTTCTCCACTCCACAGCTCGATACAAAAAATTACGAAATAATTTTGTGCTGAAAGCTGCTCTCAGGCACTTTAACATGCTGCAAGCTACAATTGCTGGTTCACTCTTTTTTTTTTTAATTAGTTGTTGTAGATTAAAGTTTGACAAGTACTTGGAAAAGTTTTTTCCGCTTGACATTTAAATCCACATGTGTGTGTGTGAGGGCCCTGCCTAGACTGCCTGTGTGTGCTTCGGTCGTGTGAATTAATTAATTAAATATGAGATGAGCTTGGCTTAATTGGAAGGCTGGGGAACGGATTCAGTATTTACTCTGATCCGCTGAAATCAGTTAACGTCAAGAGTCAAACGGGCAAAAGTCCTCCGATTTATATCAGCGCTAACTTAACTTAATTAATTTAAATTTGATTGACGACGTAGCACACACATTCAACGCAACGAAAAAAATATGATTAATGAGAGTGTTTTCTGGAGCAAAAAAATTAAACAGTTTTTAATGGTAAGATAAACTAAATAGGTGGATTAATTGACTTAGTGGGTACTTTTGATACATCTGTGTATGTATTTTATTTGAGCATATTTATTTACCAAGAACTGAATTTATTAGGAATTTTTAAGGAATGAATAAGTCCCATTTCAAACGCAGTCATTATATATTAGAATTCCCTACTGAAGCTCTTAAAACCCTCTCGTTACTCACTCTTTCGCAGCTTAAATTGACACTTTTTCTTACGTGATATCCAACCCAGCAGACGGCCATAAATTATTATTACATTATGCAGAATAAATCAGGAGGAGAACCAGCAGTGATATCAAAAAGTGACTTTGATGCTTGGCCCGAGGTGGAATTTTGATGCGACTAAGCCCACGCCCACAGTCTTTATTATTTCTGGGCTCGGATAAAATACTCGGAGACCTGGGTTCAAGGAATCCAAAGCGATGGGGAGCCGAGAGTTAAAAATTGTTGATTACATTTGAATCCCACTCATAACTGTCAGAAAGTTGCTGGTCTGCTGCTGGCATGCCATCGGCACTACACCGTGGCAACGTGGCGTATGTGTAATGTGTGCAGTGATGCCACCGATGATTCTCCTGCCGCTGCACAGGGTCCAGGAATGAACTGGCTGTCATTATGTCATGAACATATGAGAATGCGAGATGTTTATACTTAAAAAGCGCTCATAATAAGGCTGCCTGTCAGTTCCTGGCTGAAGGCCAGCGGTGGTAGACTCCGAGAGCCGATGCGATGCGAGGCGATGCGGTGGAGCTGCCACCTGTCGGAGAGTTGGAAGCTTTTGTTTTATGCCACACAACTCTTGGCTCCCCACCAAACAACGCCGCAGTTCATAATATTATCTGCTTAAATTTAAATACATCGCTGTGATGATAATATGTACATGTTGAACTGCAATCTCGAGGTATAAGCTTACAACAAAATTCAGAAGAAATTTTTAACCAAATTTTAATATTTCCCTTTGTCTGTTGGTTTTATTGTAACTTGAAACGGAAACCTTACAACTTCTTCCGTGCCTACATATAAATCTATATTCTTTAATATATGTATATATATATTCTGTGGGTTGGTTTACAGATTGTGTGGTTTTACTCTGCATAAGCGCCTAGTCTGCAGCGGCTGTCAATGTTGTGCAAAATGTTGTAATTAAAATTGTTATCTTTTGAAATTGAAGCGCCCAGATATATGTGTGTGTGTTGATGTAACGGATATCCATGCAGGATGTCAACGATTTGCACTATGCTACGCGGCTGGCATACTAGTAATTTTACACCTGTCTCGGTGACGAGGATGCTTGATGCTGATGCCCGGCACCGTGCCAACTAACCCTTGCTGATCTGTCCACATCCTCTCTGGTCCCTTTCCGTGCTCTGATTTTGATTAAACGTTGAAAATCATTTTAGCTACAATAACAACTAAAGTTGTACTGTAAACGGTGCTTGGGCCAATTGCCGGGTCACAATTTAAGCTATTTCTGGGATATTCCAAAGCTGGGTATACTCTGGTATAGTTACAAAAGAAAGCTTTTGAATAAATATCCCATTTTAGTATCTCTATGTTGCCCTAATCAAATTGCACCTGTACTACTTCTTAAGCCAATTTTAACTTGTATAAATTGTTAATTACTTAAACTAATAATTACTTTGTCAAAATCCTGGTGGATAGAGTAGTTCCTTCAATATTTCCTTCAGTTAACAAGTTAACTTTGACACATTTACTGTCAATCTCTGCTAAGATCTCCTCTCCTTCTAGTTGTACCATGGGACGAGAGCAAACGAACAGAAGATGGTCTTTCCCTAACGTGCTCACTTATTAAGTGCTAATAGACGAGTGTACATGGCTTCCATTCAGGCTAAACTAGCCACCCCCTGGCGACAGACCGAAAATATGCCAAGAATTCGGCACTGCAGCCACTAAGTGAGAGTTGACAAACTTCCTGGGCAAAGGAACTGCCGAGTGTGGGCTGGGCGCCGCAACAATTTCATAAGAAATTCGTGCAAGTCCGTTGACGTCGCAACATATTACTCACCAGATCCGTCGTGGGCCTTATCCTTGTTGGCCAAGGTTGGGCCCTGGCATATGTAAAACTTTTAACAAACATGACAACACACAGCCAAGTAATATCGCATGCCATAAATTACACTTAAGTATTTAACAGCTTTACGCCCCCAAAAACCAGAGCCAGCCAAGCAATAAAATAACGATGAGGGCCGATAGCCAAAATGGGCGGCAACCTAGACGGCTATATTCATGTATGCTCCCGACATAAAGACTTGAAAATTATTTTAATCAAGGCTTTGGGCTAGTCTCTGCCATCGCAGAGATGTTAAATCCAAGACCGATAAGAAGTTTAGTTTGGCATGAGGAATTTAATTAAGTTTATACTTCAATTCGTGATTTAGTGTTGCAACTATGGTGGTTCTTGCCACAATTGGCTGTGGGAAACTATGAAGATCTGGACAAACACTGGGCATAAATATTCTTAAATAAAACTCACTTTTTATGTCCCGATCCTGAATTTATATAAATGCGAGCTATACTTCTTTCTGGACCCAATCCAAGAGTTGGCCTGCAGCATTCCAGAAGTCTTAAAATCAATCGGAAATTGTATACTCGTAATATCGGCTTTATTTATTAACTTTACAGAGTCTCAATGGTCTTTACGATCCAGGAGTAGAGTGAGGCAACGTCAGCGTAGACGCCGGGGTAGTTAGTCCAGGCACAGCCATTGCCCCAGGACACAACGCCGACAAGCTTACCATCGGCGACCAACGGGCCACCAGAGTCACCCTGGCAGGCGTCCTTCTTCTCGCCGGTGGCACAGACCATGGTGTCCTGGATTTGTTCGCCGTAGTTGAAGAGATCGGATGCACAATCCTGCTTGTCGAGCAGATCCACGTCCACTTTCTGGAGGGTATCGGGAGAGCTGCAGAACAGGAAGCAGGTGGTGCCCCAGCCGGAGACGGCGGCAGTGGTTCCCGAAGGGGGGGTGACTTGGGCCAGTTCAATGGCGCGGATCTTGGTGGTCTGGCGGACGGGGGTGCTCAGCTTGATGATGGCCACATCGTTGACCATGATTTTGCTGTTGTAGCCCTCGTGGAACTTGAAGGTACGCACGCTGACAACCTCGCCGCCGCTGCTCCTAGAGGTGGATCCCAAGCGAACCTGTATCTCATCGGAGCCATAGGACTGCATGCAATGGGCAGCGGTCACCACGGTGTCCGAGTTGACCAAGCTACCGCCGCAGAAGTGGGAGCCCTTTTTGGTCTGGATTGACACCTGATAGGGATGGCTCTCGATCTCGGTGGCCTCGCCATTGACGATGCGCCCGAAGGGGAAGTCGATGTCCGGATGGGCCTGGCAGCAGGCAGAGAAGGCGACCAGCGCCACCACACTCAAAAGCAAACGATTCATTGTCACAGCTCAACGATCACTACCTCCACTCCGCTTGGTGGCCATGTTTTATAGGGGGCCAGCTATCGACCGAGCTCCTTCTGAGTTGTAAATCAGGGCGGCTCTATCTGGAGCCGAGTTCCATGACGTCCTACAGATGTCTGATGATTAGAGCACGCTATCGGCCATAAACGCGTGCCAATCCAAGGCATTATCGAGCGATAGTAAATCTATCTGACAGGGAGCTGAAGACAATCGCAAGAAAAGATTGCATTCGATTCGGTTTAAGATGGAAAACAAAAGCTAAGTACCTTGATATAGATCTTGGCTATTTTTGGGGTGATGGGAATACCACAATAACTGTATAGTTTGACCTTTTGTCGTCCCTCTCTTACCCAGGCAGAAATCTCTAGGCTTTTCCCATACGTAATCATAAATATTATAAGATTGTGTGCTTAATTCAGTAAACAAATTAATCTTTAATGTTGATTTTAACGCAAGCCAATTGATTCTCTGGAAACTAGCATTCTACTGCCGGTTCATAATTCAATTCTGACAAATAACCCGTCTTTAACCACTAACCCGTTACCTCATGTTATACAGTTATCTTAACTCCAAGCTGAAACCTCAGAACGCATTCGCATGCCGGAGACAGCTGCAATCTGTTCCACCGACGCAGCAGTCACAGAGAACCGCGAACAGAATAAAGCTTTATCTTATCATGGTGGCTCCGAAGCCAGTCCGTAACTAACTTACAAAGAGCGGACATCGGCGGTGGGGCGGGGGACACAGCCCCAGGGCCACGAACAAGACAAACTGTACGGTATCCGAGTTGACCAGCCAAGTTAACATGACCATGAATTTGAGCTGCCAAAGTTCATTTTTAATTTAGTGCTCACACAACTAAACCCGTGCTGGCCAAGGCAAACGCACTCCGAGGAGAACAATCTATTAAACCCGCACAGCCCGGGCAGTGGGTTTCGTGTTCAGCTTGTTCCGAAAAGTTGTTGATATCTATTACCGAAGATTTGAAGCAGTTCGCCGGCATCCCAACTCAACTTAACTCCTGGAGGAGCCGGGCTTCGGGGCAGGATGTCTATGTCTTGTGGCAGGGACTTAAAGACTGTTGCCAGTTGAATGGAACTGACTGCAAGGACTGGGACCACCCACATCCCCAGCCCCAACCCCGGCCACGTCCACATCCTCACACATGACATGACAGTTGGTTATGCCGGGGCCACAAGGCACGTAGCGCATTGCAGTTAAGATTTGGATTTCCTTCGCCGGGCGTATCAAAGGAAACAACGCAAAAAATCTAGAAAATACTACAAAACACTTATCTGGGTGACAAATAGAAAACGAACCAAACGAAAAGCCGGCGGAGGGGCGTCCGACATGGCAGCGGGGGCCAACAACATTGAAAGAAAAATGTCTGTGAGTAGATTAAAAAAAAATAGAAAAGATGAAGAAGGGGATATAAACGAAACGAAGAGCGACTGGAAAATAGAGCTGCACAAAGCAGGGAAATGGCTCGCGTTGTCGTTATAATAAAGGCATGACAACACTCCATCGGACAGTGGGGCAGGTTCTGGGATAAGTGTAACTCGGGCTAAACAAAATATATTTTGAGAATTATTATAAAGTATAAAACAAGCCTAAAGTAACTAATGAGTAAACAATTAAAGCCTAAAGTCAAATATTAAAGCTTACTTGGACACTAAAAATGCTATATACATATTTTTTTTAAAAATACGCAAATACTAAGAGATAAATACATACTACTACTACTACTTCTACTACTACTACATACTTTAGTCAAATTTCTTATTATTACAATTATTCAATGGAAGTATGCAAGCCATTTTTCTGCAATCTCTAAAAGCACCTTGTTATGAAAATATCTTAGCTTAGCTCCTTAAGAGTTAAGAAACTGTAAAAATGTAATTTTCAGAGCCGTTTAAATATAAGAAAAGTAAATTTCTCACCGATATAAGCCCACTGTTGCCGCGACACGGTCGGTGGGCATGGTCATGGTTGCTCATATGTGTGCCGCTCTTGTTTCAGCCTCGACCGCCTAGACAAGCTCCGTGTCCTCCACTTTCTTCGTCTGCTGTTGCCATTTCTGTTCAGTATTTATTTTTTCTATCAACGTACGAGTTCTCTGTTGTTGTTAATATTTGCAAGACGCCTTTATCTTAACAAGATCGGGCCAAGGACTCGTGGGTGGAAGCGAGTGTGCGATGCGTCTGCCGCTTCCTCTGTTATTTAAAATCATTTTGCAAGTTTTGAGCTGTCTGCGAGTTTGTCTTCCTATTCCGCTTGGCCCGACCCCCGACCCGGCATTGTTAGTCCATTCTTTCCGCACACAGAACTGCTGTACACGGATTTGTTTCGTTATCGTTTCTTGGAGTGTCAGAAAGGACAAGTACAGGGCTCAGACCGATGTCAATTGCCGGGAGAAGACACTGCCCGGAGTGGGTAGCGCAAAGGCAGTGCATACAAAGCCAGGGGCTCAGGGTGTGCGAGTGCTAAGTCCATCAACTTAGTAGGGAGATTTTCCCCTTTGATCCGCTTCGATCCAGGTTGATTCGATTATTACTTTGGCCCGGTACGGATGGGAGCTTCGGTTGGCAAGAGCACTCTTGGTGCTCGAGCTCGTACGAACGAGCTTGGAACTAATCCCATTACACATCTGGCATCCGAAATTAACCCTAGGTACACCCATTACTCTGCTTATTTTATGCCCCTCCAACTTAGAGAGCATTTTTCATTTGCCCAATTTTAGCTGAATTAACTTTACCTTTTCCAGTCATGGCAGAATAATTTTCTGACCCACTCATAAACCACTTTCAACTCCCGGACGGACACTCTAATAAAACATAAAAAGAGACGAAAATATGATGTGTCCCAAGTCCATAAACCATTTGAGAAAAATCAACAAAAAGAGCGTCCCGCTATGGGGATGCAGACGCATTTTCACCGGGGCGGTCTCCATAAAACTCCTGGCAGGACTCACTCCTGGCGACGCACCCACATATGAGCCATAAAAAGAGTAACAACAAATGCGGCATTTGTTATTAAATAACAACATAACGATATCTAATTTCAAAGGCCGGGGAGTAGGCTGATCATATTTAATAAATTTTGTTAGATAGGTTTAAGGCGCGAGGGGAGGCGGAGGTCATAACCAGGCACTGCATATTTCTCCCATGGGGTCCCATTGTGGCCCATTGTTGCCACGGCTGCCAGTCGGAGGCTTCTGCTCCTGCTCCATCTCCTTCTCCGGCTCCACCCAGCGTCGGCCTATTAACCACATTTTAAGCATAATTGAATTTCGTGCATAAATTTCGGTTTATGGGTCGTCGCAGGGAGACCACGACCCGGCCAGATTATTACATTATTTACTGGGTGTGTGGGCCTGTGTGTGTGTGTGTGTTTCTGTGCATTTGTTGCTGGGACCGACAGGGACAGGGCGATTGGGGGTCTCGGAAGCGAGAGGGCGACAGGCTGCGACAGTGGGGAGCAGCAGGCCAGGTGGCGCCACCAGACGACAGGGGCATCAATTTTATATGACGCTCAGCTCGGGTCGAATCTCTCGTTGTTTCATGCTTTTTTTGCCCTTTGAAATGGTTCACTGCCTCCCGCTGCTGTTGCTGCTGCTGCTGAAAGCCCCAAAATATTTATTAAATTTGGTTTTTACGATATAAACACAATCATACGCCCAAACACAAGCGACTGCTGAAACAAAGCGAGTATAAAGGCCAGGCAATTGGTTGCAGTAACATCTCTAATTTAATTTATGTTTTATGTATAGAGTTAGGCCAGGTAAAGGTGTGCCGGGGTCCTGGAGAGACGAAGTAGTTCTAGAGAATAATGGCACTGACCATAATAACGAAGGTAAATTATTGTTTTGTTTATGAGATCACAGAAATTGTAAGTCATTTGGTTGTACGTTATTTTACGATCAATAACCATACACATATATCTTAAAAAATTGTGTAATAACAAAGTCATATATTTCTGAAAACTCTACTATCTGTTACGTATTATCTCAGCCTTAAATTGCCAACTGTAATCAAACCATTCTTATCAAAACCCCCACAAATAATTCTTTGAAACCGACTATTATCTACACAATTTGACATTTGAAATTACTTACCCCTTAACTATATTCTAGGAATCACACTCTGGTCCTTACGAACCCAAATCCTGAACAATTTTCCAATTGAGATCAACCGAATCAGTAGCGGGGAAACTTCGCTGGCGGAACACACAAATCTTTGGCTCCCCAAGCTAGCAAAACCAAAGTTTCCAAACAAACAATTGCCGCTCCATTTAACAGACTTTCCCTGCCACACACACACACAGCACACATATGGACCAGTCATATGTTAAGCCCCAAAAACGTGGCCAAAAAAAAGAGGGAACAGAAATTTCAAGTATGTACAGCGAAAGTTCATTGCCGCTTTTTAGGCGCCAACAGAAGCTTACTTTCCCAGACCCGAGTGGAAAAAAAGGCCTGGCGCAAAAAAAGCAGCCAAGAACAGAGGCAACACATCAACTTTTTATTAGCTGCAAAATAAACACAGTGCGGCAGGGGATGGGTGGTGGGGGCAGAAGGTGCAGAACTGGGCTAAGACGCAAACAAGAAAACAAACAGCCGACAACACAAAACGCAAACAGCGGCGGCAAGAGTTGAGTAACAAATATTTACAACGCGGTACGGACAGACTGCCCCAATGCCTCCTTTTCCTTACTTCCCACTTCCTTTTTTTGTGTATTTTTTGTTGGTTAAGACACTGCCAAGGACCAAGTCAATGTCGAGGCTCGCCGCGGTCCTTCGCGACTTAATAAATCTTATTAAAGTGCGCACAGCTTCTAAAGTATGCTCCGTTTTTATTTTTCGCGGCCCACCCTTGGCATAGAATGCCTACTGTAAGCGACGCGGGGGTCTGTCTACCTTGTTTTCGCTTTACATAAATTTATTTCTCACTCTGCGAGTATTTGGCAGGCGCTGGGAGCGGGCCGACTTTAATGAACATCAATTTGGGCTGATTGTTGCCCCTATAACGGCGGGATGGAGAAGACAACGACCAAGTTCTGGACGGGATGGAAGCAGATTATGCATAAAATTGTACTACACAATATGACTACGATGAGGAATCGCTGGTAATGCTGGGAGCCAATTCCATTATTTATGGCCATTTCTTGCAGAAAGCGATTTGTGGTTTACAATATTATATAAGTTTGATATCTAACTGCATAGAAGTATATAAATATCTTATCGTACAAACGGTGGACTTTGACAGGTCCATCGGGTTTAAGATTTGGACTTTGGGAAAGGAAATTAAATTTAAGCCAAGAAAGTCTGGGAAGAGGTAGTTAGAAACCTTGTGGCACAAACTCTATTAAAGCCATTTTATTTACTTATTATTCCCTTCCACTATTTGCGAGTTCGAATATCTCCGCCAATGGACATTATTCTGGTCAACATTCGGTTTTATTCTCGCGGCACCTTGGGGAATGGCATCGGCAGCTGGCGCCCATAAATTTGCGGTCTTAATTCAGTTTAGTGGCCTGCCCTCGATTTTGTTTCGCTGTTTTTCTGCTCTGGCCTAATCGCGCTAAATTAGATATAAGCCATGGCTGGCCAAAGCCAAAAACGTGGGATGAAAGTGTGTGCTCGGCACCCAACTGGCGAAGAAGTCTGCGGTGATTGCTTTTTTGCTCTTTGGCATATAGAACAAATTATCGAACTAGTTTGTTTTTGTGTGTGACCAATTTTTATTAGCTGTTTAGCGCATTATTTGGTTGGGTAAATTGTTTTTCCCATTTGTTTCTCCGTCTTCCCGCAGAGCACTGACCAAAAACAAGTTAATTGTCCGGCAGTAAATTAGGTTTGCCCTTGCAGACAGCTGTGAAAAGTCTACGTAATTGACAATCGCCTTTGCCCGATTAAAAGCGGAATTCCCAAGACTCTGCTTATCTTATCGATTTAACTGGAATGGTCGACTAAGTGCTTTCGTTGTTTAGGAATTCCCCAACGAATTGGTCATATTTTTGGCTGCCTGATTAGGAATTAGAAATTGCTGTTTAACCAATACTCTTCAGATTTATTTTTGGATACATTTAATATTTCTTTACAACATATAAAATAACAGAATAGGCATCCTTCTGGTATTTGTCAAAGGGAAGAAGAAGTCACAATTCGCCACTTCAAACGACGTCATCATCATGACTTGTATAACCCTTGGGCAAACCATAATAATTGTGATAAGCGTTGGCCGAGTGCAATCAATCATAGGGGGTATAGATGACGACCAGTCAGATTGATTGCCCATTGTCGAAGGTGGGCCAGTGGGAACGGGATCAGGACCGGAGGTGGAATCTCTGTTGACGGATACGGATATCATCTCGGCTCGAACTGTTGATTCAGTGCATGCCACATACGAATGCCTGCTTTTCAGCAAAATAAGTTTTCACACGTCTGTAGCCACTTCTTATTCCGGCCATCCTCTTCCTGCTGGCATTTTTTCTGCTTTTATAAGGGCGCTTTTCGGGCTTTCCGTGCCCCGGCTCGGCGACTGAATAAACACTATGGGTGCTCCGGCTGACCAAGTGTGCCAGTGCTTTGTCGCGACCGAGGCAGCCGCGAGCCGCCATATATTTCTCACGGACCAGCTCGTACAGCTCCTGCTGGAAGTAGCCGTGATCCAGCCAGCGCGCATCCTTGTGGCCGCGCCGTATTTGCTTATCCCTCAGCCGGAACTCGCGCCACAGCATCTGAAGCTGCAGCCATTTTTTGGCAATGAAGTCCAGTGTTTTTCGCTCGGACGGGGTCTTCTTGTAGTTGGAAATCGCGTGGAAAATGAAATTTGCATTGATTTGTTGCTGCAGAGCCAATTGATCCAGGGCCAGCCAGCTGCCCTCCTCCTGGAGCCCAGCCAGGACTGGGTAGCTGGCGCTGAGCTTTAATGCGACAATGTTTGGCATAATTTCGTGTTGCTTAATTTATCGACAGCACTGCCACTAGTTATAATTTATTTGTCAGGCTCTACTACCTCTCTTAGTTTCCCTGCACTAGAAACGGCCTTTCAATTCGGTGGAACCTGCTTCGCCAACTAAATGTGTTAAAATGACTTTGCTGTGTTTTTATAGCGTCTGCAAATTCGATGTTGATAAAAATACGCCTGGAAAAGTGTCGATATGTGTGTGTTTATAAATATGTTACTTTCCGATAATAGTCGATCAGGTAATGTGGGTGCAGGTGGGTTTTTGATTAAACACAGAAAGAGTTTTTTTTTCCTATGATTTTAATTTAATTGCTGTACTGAGTTTTTATAGGGAGATACCGACGCAAATGCTTTCTTTCTTTTATTTTTTTATTTTTTAATAGGTAACAAGGTATTCAAACACATCATTAAATTAAAAAATTCGTTATCAGCAAGATTATATGTCTGGCTATCCCTATGAAAAACCTATATCAGGGACTAAAAAGCAAATTTTTGTTGTTTTTGTTTTATGTAGATAAAGTTTGTGTATTCATTTTAATAAAATCTCGAATTCGATACAACGAAATATATTTATAAGTAATGAATACGTTGCTAAATAATTAATTACATTAAATCAAAAACAGTTTATAGTTTTTTATCTTTAAAAAAATAGCAGGGCACAAGTTCCTTAAGATATATAATTGTGACGTATTTTAACAAAACATCTCATAGTTTTATTTGATATACATATATTTGGGAATTACATTCATATGTGCTTAAAAAAATACCCTACGTTTTACGATTAACGCGAGGGGGTGTCGCCTCGCCACAAGCCAAAACGCCAGTTATCAAATCACGCTCACAGAGCTAGCTTCTGATTCATGGGGGCAGTCGAATGTGCGCAATGCGCTATCGGGGAATTAATGCCCGATAAGCTAGATAAGCCCCAATCCGCACACATGCTCGGGTGTGAACACTGCGCACTCCCAGCACGCCTCCGAGGGCGATAGGGAAAGGGCCGGGCCCGGCACATTAGCCTACTCAACAAAATCGTAAGACCAAAGTCAATGAACAGAGCCGTTAAGCGTTACACTAGGCAACAAAATTTTATCGCCCCCAGTGGGGGGGAAGGAGGTAATGCGTTGGAAAGAGATAGAAGTTGTTGGGTTCGGTGGGGCAGAGCGTGACAATGTTTGTCGTCAAGTGTCGCCGGCTCATCACTGATAATTGCTACGATTATCCACGCCCCCGCCATCATCATCAACAACAACAACATCATCATCATCATCATCATCATCATCACTATCAACGAAACGCGCAGTCCCACTCGGAATCGAGCATAAGTGTGTTTGGGGCAAAACCATTCGACCTATTCGTTATGTTCATGATTTAATTACGAGTTCTAGTGCAATAGTCAAGTGATGTTCGATTCACGACGAAATAACCGCTTTACGACCCGCGATTTATTGGAAAATAATGGCGAATAGGCAGAATTTTCTATTCTGATAAATTTTATATTTATATTTTTGTAAAAACTATTATGGCGGATAGTTAACATTTAGAGATGCATCAGTTCACTGCAGCAGACCTGAATATATTTCAAGTTAAGCATTTAATCATAGCTTGAAATATTTACAAAAAAATTTAAGTTGAATAATTCTGCCTATTTTGTATTTGTATTTGTAGTTAGTTAGTTTAGTTAGTCATAAGAATATTATGTGTACGACACAGAACTGATTGCTTAAGGGCTCAGGCTAAGAAGGTATTTGCAGATTATAAAGTAGAAGTCGAAATATCAATAATTTATGTTTTTAAAATTTCATAACAAAGCCAAAAATGCAGTAAATTCC